>QANU01053814.1:262580-289898 GCA_003254905.1 Nissolia schottii
ATAATAATAATAATAATAATAATAATAATAATAATAATAATAATAATAATAATAAAAGCTTTCATAAAAACATTTAAAACCAATAATAGTTGAGGAGGTATTTAGATAGACAAATCCGAGCAATACTACGGTTTAGTTATTCTTGAAATATTTGGGATTTACGGTCTTACCCTAATCAAACATGATATATGATACATGACACCAGGTGTCATGAGTTGCCATGTCCGAATTTTACGGTCTTGCCTTAATTCTGCATGAATTCTATTCTAAGTTACGGTCGTACAGTGTCAACTAGGCTGTTGCTGACTTACAATTATATCCTAGATCTCAGTTCCATGAAAATAGTTTAAACAAAATAGCATGATCATGATAACTGATAACTGAAATAATTGATAATTAAAATAACCAACATTTAAAATCCATGAACATATACATGCAACATGCTGATCTTTATGCAATATAACAATAGTCTCATGGTAGCTTTAAAAGGATTTTCATGATTTGTAAAATAATTTTCACGAGTTCTAAAATATTTTCAAAACATTTTTGAAACGTTTGTAAATATAATTATTGTAAATAAAATAAACACATTTCTATAAAAGATTCAAATAAAATAATTTCACAAATGTTTTCATAAAATAAATCCTTATTTTTTATAAAAACATGAAAAATACTAAAACTAATATGAACATAAAATAATGACTAAAATAAATCATAAGCAATAATCCACTCACCTGGAGTTACTGAAGATTGTCGTCCTTTGCGAGCTCGGTAGGAACTCGAACGATATCGTTGACGGACTCAAAACACTCTAACGACATAACACTGACATCCTATGTGGAGGTACTGCTTTTCAACCAACAAAAATGTTAACTATAGCGAATAATCCCATTAGAAGCAGAACCTTCGAGCTGTTTAGTGAATTAACAAGTCTAAACACTCTAGGAGAGGTTCTATTTATAAGGAAAAAAGTGACTTGCCCCTCAAGTCACTACAATCAATGTGAGACTAAGCTTGACACTAAATTCCTTTATCTTTTTATTTTTAAACTAAATCTAAAATAGATTACTAATAAATTTTAAAATCAAAATAATAAAAAATCAAATATTTCAAATTTCAAAATTATTCTATTAATGAAGAAAACATTATTTAATTTTCAAATCGTCTTATTTAAAATTTAAAAGCATATTATCTTATCTCTTACTTCCTATTTAAATTTTAAAAGCATCTTATTTTATTTCTTATTTCCTATTTAATTTTTTTTAAATATGAAAACAAAATTTCATGTCCTCTAAAACAAAAATAAAGTAAAAATTAATTATTACAAAAAGTTAACATTTTTTACCACAAGGATCCACTATAGATTACTTAGACACTCTATCCTACACTTTAAGGTCACTAAGCCTATGAGTCATTATAGAAACACAAATATGACTGTCACAAGCAGAGAGGAGCCATCAAGACAATGCTAGAGAGACCCAACCGGGCATAAGGGAGATCACAAGGTCCTATGCAGGGGACGAGAACTTGCTGGCAACATAAAACCCTAACAGAGCGGCTAGATTTCACTAATAGCAAATCTCACTTCATAGTCTTGCATTTATCTAAATTGTTTACATACTTAGAAAGATAAATATTTATATTGATAGTACATTTAAATTAAATCCTTACATAATTTTTCTTATATAATTAACATAAAAATTGTCATCATATGACTCAAAATAACAAAAACTATAAGATTATGGTGATATTTATAAATTTACACTTATATGAGTTTGACTTTAAAATTGGAATTCAAAATGCCAAATTTCAAATATTTTCTCTCTTTTCCAACTTTCACTCTCTCTTATTTGAATCAAAATTGTTAAAGTTGATTTCAAGATTTACTTTAAGCAACACGATTATAAAACATTGACTAAGCCTTTAACAATACTGTCTTTTAATTTAAGGCAACACTTTATAAATGTTACCTAAAATAAATCCTAAAATTGGCTTTGGCAGTTCTAATTTTAAAGGAGGGAGAATGCAAGTTAGCGGAGAAAAAAATACATCAAATTGACACTTTAAATTCTAATTGTAGGATCAAAATAATATAAATATAAATCATTCAATATCACCCTAATGTTGTGTTTTTCATTTATTTGATTCATACGTACATAAGTTAAAAACCCGAATATCTTAAAATAAAATATATAGTAGGTTCAAATCATATTAGGTTTCGTCCCAACATAATGACTGTATATTCCCAACTAATAGAAATTGGAGGGCTCTGTTAGTAACATAGTTAATCGACTCAAAATATGTCCCTAAATACATATAAAGTGGACCATATTTACGCAAAGAATTTTGCTCCATTCATGCGTGAATGTGTGAAACACGTGGTTGGATAAGGTTGCCGCCTCATTGGTTCCTTCCACTTCACTCTGAACTGTCGCAACACACAGATGAATAACTAGTCATAAAATATCTTCATGTTTTCCCTTCATGTTTTTTTTTTCTACTTTTTTTTTCTTCCTTCTTGTGTAATACAATTAAAATTGATAATTTGGAATAATTACATTTAGAAAACTACGAGGTTATATGGTCACCATGGTGAACTCTAGGAGCGTGGTTGTTGTGCAATTTGATTTGTCATTATATTAATTAATTTTTTTACTTTTTTCACCATTACTTTAAAAGTAAATTTATCGCTTAAATCTATTTAATTAAATAACAGTATGACTAACTCACCTTCCACCATTCTCCACCAACTTTATCTTACATAATTCAAATTTCAACGTCCCATCTTATTGCATTACTTTCGCATTTTCTAATTTAAATTTTAGATTTCTTAATATTTAAAATAAACATAATTCAAATTTAAAAATAAAAATAAAAAACTCTTAAAATTTTTATATATATTATTTAAAATTATTCTTATCTACTAAAAAAAATGTCTATTACCAAGAAAGAATTGTTGTTTAAATTTTTTACAAATAAACATAAAAATACACGTATCAAAATAATTTTGTATACAACAATTTTTTTGACATATATTTTTTTCATAAATAATAATCATGTTCGAATATGATAAAACACTTAGCTAAAAATAATAAATCAATTAGTAATAAACACGAAAGAATAAGAAAAAGCAACATCTAGATGGCTTACGTCGTTTATTGGTGCTGGCATATAATAAATTATTTACATATAATAAAAATAATATTCTTTTCCTGATAGAACATGAGTGGGGAGTGTGTGTTATAGCTTCAATCATATTTTATTACCCTAAACTGCAATCGTGGCGCCTAATCGGTCATAAAAAAATGGCATAGAGATTTCATTTTCATGTGATCGTAGTCATTTGAATTTTGGGCGGCACTCTATTGACTTGACTTTTTAATTAATTAACTAATAAAAATTTGATGGCAATTCATTTAAAAATATATTCCGAAAAAGGCGAATAAATTAATAATTTGGCGTGTACAGCTAAGCTTGTGTAGTTAGATATGATTTGATTTTGCTGAGAAGAAGAAGACACAAAAGGTTTGGGGGACACACAGTCCAAGGTTGTACAGTGCCGTTGCTTGATTGAAGAAGTAAACACTATTTCAGTGTGTCTGGATTTCTGAATTGAGTTCTCAGGAAAGAGAGAGAGAGAGAGAGGGCGATATGGAGGTTGTGATCGTTGCAGTTGCTGCCACACTTGGGAATCTGCTTATGGGATGGGATAGTTCAACCGTTGCAGGTTTGTCTCTTGTTTTTCATCACTTCCAGCTCTCTCTATGTATTATTAATGATTCAATTCAATTCAATTGAAATTGGTTCTCAAATGTTTTAGTATGGTACCCACCCACCCTAACTAATGCAGGGGGAATGAGCTACATCAAGCAAGAGTTCAACTTGGAAAGTGATCCCACACTTGAAGGGTTAATCGTGTCCATGTCCTTCCTAATCGGAGCCCTGGTCACAATTTTCTCCGGTACAGTCTCCGACATGATCGGAAGGCGTCCGATGCTGGTGGCATCGTCCGTTATGTATTTCCTTAGTGGTTTGGTGATTCTCTGGGCGCCCAATGTTGGCGTTGTTCTGCTGTCAAGGATATTCGATGGGGTTGCAATTGCTCTTGCCATCACTCTTACTCCTCTCTACATATCCGAGATTGCACCACCCGATATCAGGGGCCAGTTGAACACCTTCACTCAGTTCGCTTGTTCCGCCGGCATGTTCCTCGCTTACATCTTGGTGTTCTCCATGTCATTCATGTACTCCCCTAGTTGGAGACTCATGCTTGCTGCCATTTCTATCCCCTCTGTTGCTTATTTTCTGCTTGCTGTCTTTTATCTCCCTGAATCTCCTCGCTGGCTCGTCAGCAAGGGCCGAATACATGAGGCTGAGAAAGTTCTGCAGAGACTTCGCGGGTTTGAAGATGTTTCAGGTGGCCCAAATTTGCTGTTATTGTTACTTCAATGCTCTGTGCAGTGTTTTCTTTGTGTAATCATTTTGTGCTTTAACTTTGGTTTATAGGGGAGTTGGCTTTGTTGGCGGAGGGTCTGAGCCCCGGAGGTGAAGCCACCTCATTAGAAGAGTACATTGTTGCCCCGGCAAGCGAGCTTCTTGCTAACCAGGAAGCAGGCAAAGATTATATAATGTTATATGGACCCAATGAGGGTGTTTCCATGGTTGCTCAACCTGTGAATGGACAGGGTAGCTTGATTTCGCGCAGTATGTTGTCCCAGCAAGGAAGCTTTGCAAGTCAAGCTGCTGCCGGTCTTAAAGATCCCATTGTCAATCTCTTCGGAAGCTTGCATGAGAATACTCTCCCTGAGAACGTTGGTTCGCGCAGTATGCTAATTCATAATGCAAGCAGTATCTTCGGAGATCCAGAGTCCAGCCCCTTTGGTACCAGCGACAACCTGCATGCTCCTCTACTTTCGTTTCAAGGCGGTCCCGCCGAGAGATCCAAGGACATGCTGGGTCTGGTGAGCAATAGCAGCCTGAGAAGTAACAGCAGTTTGGTTCATGGGACTGCCGTGGAAACACCTAAGAATACAAACATCGGTGGGGGTTGGCAATTGGTTTATAAAACAGCTGATGGTGCTGTGGGTGGAAAAAGAGATGGACTCCAGAGGGTTTATTTGCATGCCGATCCGGTCGCCGTCTCTCAATCTCAGAACCTTTCGTTTGTTTCAACTTCTGGTTATGACATGCCTGTGGATGGAGGTGAAACTTTTCAGGCCGCCGCTCTAGTCAGCCGGTCAGTTCTAGGCACCCATGATATGTTGAGTATGCCAGAAGCTGCTACAAAAGGTCCCAATTGGAGAGGTATACTAGAACCGGGAGTAAAGCGAGCATTGATGGTTGGAATTGGACTTCAAATTCTTCAACAGGTACAATTAGTTGACATTTCACTTGGCTATTTGCTATGCTGCTATAATTGATGTCCCCTACATTCATCTTGAAATTGGATGTTTATCCAGGTTTTAAGCTTATGTTATGAACATCCAAGCCCACCCTCTCCGGAAGTTGTTCTTGTCATATATTTTATCAGTCTCTACAATATAGAGTACATAATGTTGTTTCGGGGTGTTATCCTCATAGTTCGATATTAGCCGAAGCAAATGATACTTACAAGGAACACTTGCATATTTTGTGTGTGGCTAGTCTCTTACACTCTAGCTGCTTCTCCTCTCTGATTCTGATAATATTGCATATATTACAGGCTGCTGGCATAAATGGATTTCTATACTACGCTCCCCAGATTCTTGAACAGGCAGGGGTCGGCGCTCTTCTGTCAAATTTGGGCTTGAGTTCGACATCTTCCTCTTTACTCGTAAATGTCATCACGACATTCTGTATGCTCCCTTGTATAGCTATTTCCATCAAGCTCATGGATATCACTGGCAGAAGGTATGTATGTCTGAAGTCTAAATCCATGGCATAGACTGACTTAACTATTAGAAATTGTTTCTGTTTCATGTTCCTTTGCCGTATTACAACATTACAACTTCTACAACGTGGTTTACTTTCTATGGTCACCATTGTTTTCTCATCCATTTTTTGTCATTTGCACGACTACTTGTCTCTAAAAAATTCTGCTGTGTGCCTCTGAATTGTTGGATATCTCATGAAACATAATGTCGAGCCAACATGCAATAATTTTTGACAAACACATTTTATATTTTCTGATGGCAGGTCGATAATGTTATACACGATACCGATTCTGATAGTTTGTCTTGTGATATTAGTAATCCGGGAGTCGGTTCACATTGGTTCTGTCCTCAATGCAGCAATTGCTGCTGTTAGTGTTGTGGTCTACGAAAGCGTCTTCTGCATGGGATTCGGTGTTATTCCCAACATCATATGCTCAGAAATCTTCCCAACTAATGTTCGCGGAATCTGCATTTCCATGACTTCCCTTACATATTGGGTTTGTACCTTGATCGTCACCTTAATATTTCCCTATTTGCTCCAGCTCCTCGGCCTTGGTGGCGTCTTTGGACTATTTGTTGCCGGTTGCATCATTTCGTGGATATTTGTGTACTTGAAAGTTCCTGAGACAAAGGGCATGCCTTTAGAAGTCATTATTGAGTTCTTCGCCATCGGTGCAAAGCCTGGTACTGATCCTGCTACAATAGGAATGAAAGGCTGATTTCATGTTGGTATGAAATTCATCATCATAAGAAGAAAAAAATCATTGATTGTTGATAAATTTGGAAGTTATAGTTGGTTTTGATTCCCCCCAAAAAGTGAGTTGAGAAGATTTGGTGGATGCGTGAGCCTGTTTGGCTTTGGAACACATATTCAGTAGCAGGTTTCCTTTTGTGATTTTAAGATGAATGAGTATGGTTTACGAATTTATTATAAAGTATGATTAAAGTTTAGAATGTTTCTTATTTTATTTTTTTTCCTTGCTTATTCTTTGGTATTTCATTCTTGTTAATGATTTGCAAGAGGTTATTTGATTTAGTGACATTTGTGTTCTGAAAGGATTATCAGTACAGTTGTTGTCTAATCCAATGAAATTTTCAATTGAGGATTCAGTAGATGTTTTTGGCAGCTAATGAACAATTGTTACCAAAAGCAATTGTGGGTTAACCAAAGTAAAAAAGAAACCAATTGTACTGTTGGAAAGATTTGTTATCAACAGCAACAAGTGACTCTCTCTCTCTCTCTCTCTCTCTCTCTCTATATATATATGTTATATATGTTTGTGCAAAAATATTAGAAATGTTTGTGCACCACTTATTTTCATGTTTTTGGTCTTTTAGTATTTAGTGTTAATTGGTTAAAATGTATGTGCACCTATGCTACGTATGTTTTTTCACTACTAATTAATATGTTATGTTATTTTAATATTTAATGTTAATTAGTTCATATGTTTGTGCATGTATAATCTATATGTTTGTGCAAAAATATGGGAAATGTTTGTGCACTACTCAATTTTCATATTTTTGCTCATTTAATATTTAGTGCAATGGTGTGGCAAATGTTTCATGTCCGGGCACCTATGCTATATATGTTTGTGCAATGGTGTGGCAAATGTGTGTGCACTAATAACTAATATGTTCTGTTCTTTTAGTATTTAATGGTAATTGGTTCATATGTTTGTGCATGTATATTATATATGTTTGTGCAAAAATATAAAAGAATGTTTGTACACTATTCATTTTATGCTACTATGCACGGACTTAAAAAAGAGTCTTCAAGGTCTCTCCCAAATTGACAAAATTCATATTCAAATGGCTTAATGTGCATCCAAAATCTATACCACAAAAGCACATAAGCTTGTGTCAGTAAACATACAGGGCACAAATATTTTTAACATAAGATGCACAAACTTAAAAAAAAAAAAAAAAAAAAGAAGTGCAACCCTGCAAGTTTTGCACAACATCAAGGCCTAAATTGCACAAACATGTTCTATTATTTCTCCCAATTTCGTAAAGTTCTACTTCGTATGGCCCAATGTGTATTCAAAATCACAAATCACATAAGCTTGTTGGAGTAAACAAATTAGTCAAAATGCACAAACATTTTCACCCCCTTTTGATTTTTTTTGTTCAAACCTAAACCTTAAATATCTTGAACATTTGGTTATTGGTAAAACAAAGATCGTAGACATTGTTGCAATTGCTTGAAAACCACAAATAAAGCCTAACAAAATCGAAATCAACATTGAATACCAAAAGTAGAATGGAAGATACCCATGATCTTCTTGTACCAAGTGTTTGTGCACTCTTCCTTCTTCAAACTTAGTTAACGTAAGGATGGTGCAGTTGATTTGTCAATTTATTCTGTTTTTGATGCAAGACCGTGTGACCCCTCGGAGCTTCGACTACAGAAGAAGTGTGGAGTGAATGTGAAGCCCTGTTTTTTTCATTTGTGCAACAAAGAGGAGAGACGCGAACCGTTTCATTTTTAATGGGGTGTGCACGCACACATAATTGCAAGAGAGTGGGCATCGTGGTGAAACAATTAGTTGAGTAGTAGGGCCAATTTTATTAATTTGACAATTGATAATATGTTAGATATACTGAGGGTTATACGTGTAGCATGATTATAAAATTGTGTAGAAATCAAAGGTGGTGTTAGCTTCATAGCGGCATAGGCAAGGAAAAAAGATACTACACATCCATAATTTTTTATTCTTTGTTTTTCTAATTTTTGGCCTCATGTAAATTATTTTACTTTAAAGTTTGAAGTAAAATTGATCAAGGCCAACCTTCTCCATTATTAGATAGGACATGATAATGATAATTTAACAACAAATAGTTTAATATTAATGGCAGAATAGTTTAATAATTATAGGAGTCCTAGGTTACACAACAAATCATAGTGAAGGAAGGTTGTCTTCGCTTGTATTTTTGTTNTATGGGGTTATATATAAGGTTTACGAGATAACAAGTGTAAGAATTTTATATTTATTGACATGACATATTGATATATAATTAGATGATAGTTAATACATAATTATTTTGTGTCTTTTATGTCTTTTGAAAATACAACATTTGCGGAGATAATTTGACCAAATATGAAATTCAGCTTTGTTTTGTTTGATTCTAGCCTCCCTTTCATGTTTTTGTGTTTTTGTTTTTATAATTGTCATACTAATTTGATTGGAATTTTGTTTTATAGAATTGTAAACGTTTAATTGGTGTATTTTTGGGTGTTGTTGCCCCCTTGTTAATCTACACATATGATAAAAGGGATTTAACAAAAGAAACTGTCACTTGGTATCCAAATTTATATATCATTTGAAATGCTTGATGACCTAATGCCAATGTATGAATGTTTGGCATGTGAGGTAAATAAAAAAAAGGGCTCACTGTTGCTCCAAACCCGCACAGAAGTGACACAATTAACTCACGCTCCATACTCGCACTTGAGTCATGCCCAGTCTCCCTCTACACCTCTTCCACTAAGCCCACACAAAATCATCCTGTAACTTCATAGGACATGGTTCTCGTCGTCGAAGATGCCGCAGAAGGTGGAAATGGTAACATTAGTGTGCTAATTTTTATTTTGTGGCATGCCTCTTTTTCAATTTTCAAAATTTCTTGATTACTGGATATCAGAATTGAACCTCTACTAGGAATTTTCATTTTTTCTTAAGTATGTATAAGTAAGGAGGACGACATTGTCGTAGAGCTTCAATCAATTACAGATTAAGGTAAAAATTAATCTTTTAGTATAATTAAAAAAAATATTAAATCCAACTCAGCGTTTCGTAGTACTCTACTCATCCCAATTTTACCTTAAAAAATAATTAATTTTATAATGTTTATTTAAGTTAAAATGTAAATCACCACCTTGTAAATTACCTTACTATTTAGGTTAACTCCTCCACTTTTTGAGTGTCTTTTGTCTTGCATTTTTTTTTTTCGTTTCCTTTTCTTTTTCAAACAAATCATCACATTGTATCTCTCACTTTTTTCATTTACTTAATTTTCTTCAATTGATCTCTTCCATTGACTTTGCTGCTTGAATTCATACGCCACCATAACCAGCATCTTTATAAAAATCCCAAACATTTATTTTAACTATATCTGTTCAATATTTGATAGAGACACACTAATAATAATAATAATAATAATATTAGTTGTCATACTTTTGACATTAAAAATTATTCTCTCAGTTTAACTACATTTTGACATAATTTTAACTACATTTTGAGCACAAACTTTTTTTAACTATTTAAAATGTTTTTGTTCGATAATTAAAAATATTTATGCACGACAGTTTAAAATGTTTGTGCACCATAATAAAATGTTTGTGCATGTTAATTAAAAATATTTGTATATGTACTTATGAATGTTTTTTAAAAATATTTGTATACGATAGTTAAAAGTATTTACACACATAATTAAAAATAAATTGCACAGAGGTCAACATGATAAAATTATTAGTTAGCATGACAGATTTGTAAAGTGTACAGCAATAATTTTTCAAAAATAATAAATTTCTTTCTCAAATTAAGGTTTACTTTCGATATCGAAAAAATAAAATTTTGGGGCTGAAAGTAAACATTGTTGACATTTCGCGAAAGGGCAAAAAAAAGGGGTAATGTTGAGTAACGTGGGGCAAAACTAGTGGTAGATCACTGAAGGGCTGCCTGCGCGCGCCACGATGGAGATGGAGACGACGACAACGA
This sequence comes from Nissolia schottii, assembly GCA_003254905.1. Taxonomy (NCBI): domain Eukaryota; kingdom Viridiplantae; phylum Streptophyta; class Magnoliopsida; order Fabales; family Fabaceae; genus Nissolia; species Nissolia schottii. The sequence continues at coordinate 273,211 of QANU01053814.1, forward strand.
GCATGGCATGACCGAGTCAGTAGAGGATCCTCAATTAGGGTTTCAGGAAATAGGGGGAAAAATCGAATCGATAATTGGTTCTGAAAGACCAAGATTGAAGCTCGCTACTGAAAATGAATGCTAACGAATCGAGCAAGGATCCGATTCCCCTTGAGAACCGACCTGGAATCCTCGTCATCGGATCCCCCGGTGTTGGTAAACGCACCCTCCTTTCTCGTAAGTTTCTCCTTCATCATTTCAATTTATTTTATTTTTTTTTTCTGATCGTGATTTGGTTGCTGTTACTATCTCCTTTTCAAGTTCATCTATTGGTAGTTGATCCATTCCTTAGTTTTGGATTCTGAGATTTAACTCTTCTTTATTTTTAAAATCACATTTTCAGCATAAAGATATCATTTTATTTTGATGTATTGGAAAAAGGTCCAAGCCTACTTCCAATTGATCGTGATGTCAGTTCATTGTTTTTTTAATTCTAGTCTTATTTCTAGATTTTTTATGTGCTGAAGTTGATTTGGTATGCTTCAGGATTGCTCTCCATTGAATTTGAAGATGCTTCTTATTCAGGACCTGAAGTAAATGTCCATGGGTATGCATATGTTTACCTTGAATCATTCTTTCAGTTGTTTGATTGCACTTTTTTTTTTTTCCTTCTTAAGTTTCCTCATTGTGTCTTTGGTGTAATGAACAGGTGGAACATCAGTAATAAGTACTATACTGCTGATGTTTCTGTTTGGACGGCCAACCTTCACGATGATTTTTGTGTTCGGAACCTGCCCATATTTCAACAATTGGAAGCTTTGGTGATGGTTTTTGACATGAGTGATGTCAGCATCCTTCACTTGACTCTTCATTAATTTGTTATATTGTATGAAATTTAATTCATCAGGAAAGTTAAGTGCAGAAGTAATGCTTTTGCAGTGACATGTCAAGTAACATATATCTTTACTTTTTCTTATTATGTGCAGCTATCTTCCCTAATGGCACTACAAGATTGGGTATCACGCACTGATATCCGAAACTTTGAGATATTACTCTGTATTGGAAACAAAGTGGACTTGATTCCAGGTCATCCAGTTCATGCTGAATACAGAAGAAGACTGCTTAAGCTTGAAGATCCTGCTCTTGATCCTTATTCAGAGTTCACAGGGTATGGAATATCTGAATCTGAGGGAACTAGTTTATTGGGGGATGAAGAACCATCGGAGAATGTTAGAAAGTCGTGCATGGAATGGTGCACTGAGAACAACATCGAGTTCATGGAGGCATGTGCTTCCAGTGCCGATTTCGACAAATGTATGCCTTTGCTAATGAGCTCTACACAAGTTAATAATATGATTTAGTGCACTTTTCTCTGATTTTTGCTTTGACAATTGGTCGGTTCTATGGATGACAAATAATATGTCGTTGTAGCTAGGAGCACCATCATTACCAAACTTTTTTCAGATGGCCAAAATTAAGGCTACAATGATGAGATATATATATTTTTTTTCATTATACAATTTCCATATATTGCATCACTGAGACAAAAAATAACTGCTGTTGACAGGCCTTTCTATAGATGGTGATTCACAAGGAGTTGAGAGGCTCTACGGTGCTCTTTCGGCTCACATGTGGCCTGGAATGATATTAAAATCTGGTGATAGAATAAGTGAACCATCGCTGCCTGAGAAAGAAGGTCATTTTCTTCCCTTAATTTTCTTGTTTTTTGGATCATGCGGCTGTCAGTAATGTTGAATGAATTCCAAATACTAGTTTTGGTTTATCTTATGTTTTTCAGAGTTGTCTTCAGAAGAATCTGATTATGAATTGGAGTATGAGGTTTTATCAGCCGGTTCAGCTGAGCCATGGGATGATACAGAACAAGGATGGGTTTCTGCGACATCCTTAGATGCAGGAGGGTCAGTTCCTCCTAACAAACCCAACACAGTGTGTGAAGATGAGGATGGAATCAAATCTGAAAGAGAGTTCCATCCCTCAACCTCAACCCCTGCATTTCAGGATGAGAGTGACAGGGAAGTAGTACCCAACATCGATGATATTGAAGATGATAAGTCTGATACCGGTAAGTTTCTCGATTTAGAGAATTTGGAACAGTTGATGTCTGAGATTGGGAATATGCGTGCAAGCTTAAGATTAATGCCTGATTTTCAAAGAAGGGAAATGGCTGCAAAGCTGGCTATGAAAATGGCTTCTGCATTTGGGGGAGATAGTGATGAAGAAGAGGAAATTGAGTCAATTTAAGGTGTTATATCTACTAGATTCGGTTAGAAGTGTAAGGATAGTGATTGATGAATGTCATTCCTTGTACTTTTATATGAGGCATCACTTGGATCAAGGGTAATTCCTTGATGCTTCTGTTCTGTTTTCCCACTGTTGGTCGCTGCTGAAAATCTGAACATGGTTCAAGATCATTTTCTGCTGTCCTGTCATGCACTGTTCAAACAGCTCATATTTTGTGGAGTTGAACATATGTTGTATAAAAGTTTATTTTGCCTGAGCTTGCTCATGGTACTTAACAAGGTGGGGCTGGGAGCAGCTCTTTAATAGGCTCAGGGGGAAGATTAATTTTATAACATTTCAAACTTTTGAGGTTCATCAGTAGTTATTTTACTGTCTAAAGTTCATTCTAGAATTTAGAAGAGCTAAGTTTTAAAAGTTTTCACTTATGATTCTCCCTTTATTATATGAAGTCATGTAAGTGTCTTTATGAAGTGGACTATCTCTTATCTTAATTTGCAAGTTTTGGCCTTTATACTCAAGGAGGCGTGATAGAATTGCACTGCTACGATGCTATGGTTAAGTTATAGGCAACAGTCAAGTTGGATGCTAAAAACAGGATAAGGTAGCATGAAATTTGATGACCACTTCTTTAGGCGGTCACAGCAGAAAAATGTAAGGAACAAGTTGCCCGCGGAGATGTCATGTTCTGATAAGTCACACTTAGTGAAAGATTTTGTTTGGGAAAGGATATGAAACAACGAGAAAGTAGGCAAAGCAGCAAGTGACTGAGTCCTTATCTCAATTTGGTAGAAAACAAACAATACGAAGGGACAAGTGGATATAATCTCTGGCAATCTTAGTGCTCTCTAATCATACATCATGAGAGGATTAAGGTAATTGTGGACTCTACAGATAGCTTTTGGGATTTCAACTTTTCTGCTTTACTGCATCAGTTTTGTTCACACTTCACTCTATGTTGCAACTGAAGAAGAAAGGGAATAGATCAACTCATCAATGAAAGTGAGTCGTCTAGATAGGATATTCATAAGAGATGATAATAATAATAATAATAATAATAATAATAAGAAGAAGAAGAAGAAGAAGAAGAAGAAGAATTCACATGTAATCAAGTCATATAAAAAATTTTGCTAATATAATTCATTAAATATAACCTAATGGTTGGTGGGGCCCAACAAGTCACTATGACCTATCAAAGCAAAGAGAGAGAGAAAAAAAAAAAAAAAAGAAGTAGAAGATGCCACATCAACTATCAACTTTCCATAAGCATCAATGGTGTGCCCGGGGCTCTTATATAGTCCCTCGTTAGAGGGACTTTCATTAAGATGGGAATTGGGATAGATGCGAGGGAGGGCCATAATGCCAAAGAGCATCTCCACCTTTATTTTTTTTATTTTTATTTATTTTGACCCCATCAAATAACCAAACACTTGCACTACCTTTATGTCCCTCTTTTGTCTTATCTCCCCTTTAATCTTGATTGACTATTTGATTTTGCCCCATCTTTAGCATTTCATCTTAGCTAAAAAGGATTAGTGAAGGTGAGTAGAGGATCCAAAGATAGTGGAAATCAAGCTTGACGTAGAAGGTTGCGTACAAGTCATGGTAGAGATGGTTAGCAATTGAAATTGGGAGTGAATAATAATACACCTTAGTACTACCACTATTTGGTTCCCTTTGACTAAAATGATTAACGTGATTCTCATTTCAAATCAGTGATATGAGTACTTCACTTGGTAATATGGTTGGTACCCAACAAAAAGAGGAAAACAAGGGCAAAGTGTCTGTTTTTGATGGGTAGATAAAAAGAAAAGGAGGACACAGACAGAGAAATATGTACGCACGTATTTTATGAGTGTTATTAATTATTAAATTAAATTTAGAGTGCTCAAATAATATATAAATTGTTAATAATTAATAATTAATAATTAATAATTAATAATATTTATAAAGTATATATTAAATAATTTTATTATCATGCAAATATTTCTCTTAGAACAATTAAAGCAGTGACACATAGGAAGCAGGAAAACCACTGCGCTGGTTGTTTTCGTATTTTGTTTGGGATAAATGCAGAGAGGTTAAGGTCGGTTGCAGGACTTGCTTTTCATACCTAGCTTTGTCAAGGTGGGTGATTAAGCATATGTAATTACTGATAAGATGTTGATTGCTTTAAATGCCTTTGACATGACATATCAACCGCAATATATTTATAAAAAAAATACTATTGGTAGATTCTAAAAATTGATATTTTGTAGACATTATAAAAAAAAATATTATAAAATAAGAATCAAACCTTATTTATAAATAATTATAAGTACATAAATATACGTATGTTTAATATTATTTATTTTTTATGCCAATTTTTTGGGTGATAACAGCGAAAATGTATATTTATGTATCATTTTTAAATGAAATCATGTTTTGTTGGTTTGAGAATAATAATGATGATAATAAAATTATGGTACTTATGTGCCAATCTTATTTCTCACAAATTCCATCAAAAATCGTGTTTACAGACCCATTTTTTTTTCTATTGCAACTTGAATATTCCAGATATTTACAAGTTCAACATTACAGCAGTCCTGTCTTAAGATTTTAAATTACAATTTAATTTATAAACAAAAGTATATTTTAATTGTTTTCATATTATAACTGTAACAAACGTCTAAACGATAACTTATTCAGTAAAATGTTAAAAAATACACACTATTTTTGTTTTTTTATATCGAAAAACAAAATATACAATAAAATAGACCATAGCTAACAAGTTTATAAATAAAAATATCAAATATAATGATTTGTTTATACGTGAATGATTGATAAGCAAATTTGTCTTTATCCCCATGTATTATTTAAACTGTGTTCCTTAGAGATTGTTTATGAAGGTCCAAACTCCGATGACTTCTACTACGTAAGTAAACATGGGGTTTTCAAAATCTTAAACAATCATTCTCCTTTTTTTTTATCTTAATTTGTATTATCCAGATTCAAATGTAATAAGATAAGAAGTTAACAAGTTAAAAAAAAAAGAAAAAAAAGCAGAAGAAGAACTTCTCTAATTATGTTGGACGAAATCACAAAAGGCATTGCAAAATAAAACCTTCGCTAATGTAAGGATATTATGAGTCAATGTCTATGTAAACAGAAAAATTGAACTTACCCGCCGTAAATAGAAAAGATACAATTAAAATCGCTTTTACACTTTCAATTTTTATATGCTTAAACAAATTTATACATAAATAAATACATACATAAAATATGCATTACACACTAAGCTAATGTAATACCAAAAAAGAAAGAGAAAACAAATAACAGGTAGCAATTAGCAGGGTATTATAAAAGTGGAAAATTACCCAAATTCCAATGTCATTCTTATCCATCCAGTTACACCAACAACTTAAGTAATTATAAAAAATAAAATAAAAAAAAGTTACAAAATTATAAAATTTTTAAAAATAAAATAAAATAAACCTACAATACATACAAAATCTACCACCTGTTCCTTCAAGGCAAGAAACCGCTGCTATTGCTATTGCTATTGCTACTGCTACTGCTACTGCTACCACTCTCACCGCCGCTATTATTAGTAACGGCATTGTCGTCTTCCCTTGACTTCAGCTCCGGTTCGTTAACTGGCACTCTTGCGGCGGCGGCGCCTGCTCCGGATGCTGGGAACCTGCCGCACTTCTGGCACCTGGCCACCGCCAACACCTGCCGGCACGACGGACACGAGGAGTGTGACCCGAGCCACGTGTCTATGCACGCCACGTGGAACCCGTGGCCGCACTGCGGCAGAACCCGGATCTCGTCGCCGGCGGCGAATTCCGAAAGGCATATCGCGCACTCCGGCGTCGCTACCCACCCGCCGCCGACGTTAGTGTTCCCTTCCACGTACGCGAACCTCGGCAGCGACTGCAGCACCTTCTTCTTAAGTCCCTTGTTCGCCAGCGCCTGCCGCGGCGAGGGTCCGGCGCCGGCGGAGCCTCGCCGGAGCCACGCGCACCGAGCGACGGCGACGAGGCCGACGACGCAGATGAGGGCGCAGAGCAGCGCGGCGAGGATGACGACGAAGTCCGATTCAAGAGCGACCGCCTCCGGAGGCGGAGCCGCGGCGACGGTGGCGTTACCGGTGGGTGATTGGAGGATTCTGAGCGTGCGAGTCATGTGGGTGCAGGTAAGGTGTTTGATGAATTAGGTGTGAGAAAGAGAGAGAGAGAGAGAGAGAGAGAGAGAGAGGGTGAGGGTGTGTCCGGTGGGGTTAAAGAAAAGAGGTAGGTATTAAATAGTAGTTGGGGGAATTGAGAGGATAGAGAAGAGCATGGGGACTTGGGGTCAAATATGTATGTATGTATGTATGTATGTATGTATGGTTGGTGAGCGAGTGATGAGTGGCAGTAGAGTTGTGTGTTTGTCTGGTAGGTATAATAGAGGGTGGTGGCCCCCTCCCCTCAATAGGGCAACTGGGTAAGGGACAAAAACACTAGACACTGCCAAAGGGCCATGCCCCAAGCTGCTTTTTTGCTTTCTACTCTCCCATTATTATTGTTTCTCTAAACCTTATCAAATTGAATAGCAAATTGTGCCACTACGTTTGTAAGTTTCGTGTTTCAAGAAGTGGCCTTGGAAGAAAACAAAGGCAGTTGTTGAGAGCACTCTCGCCCCTTCAAATCATCCACGGGTTAATTTAGTATCACACACTGCATGTCTCTCTACATTTACAAATTAACCAAAAGCCATATACCATATATATTCTCATATTTACGTTTTGATAAATTTGATATTTGATAAATCATATGAAAATGTTTTGCCCACAAATATTTTCACCGACCATTGTGTATGTTCGTGGATGCAAATTGAGTGTACACAAATCATTAATGGTATTTTAATTATAGTATAGTTAGTTTTTTAGATGTACATGAGTATCAAATAACATTTCTAATTAGCTTAACTTATGACCTGAATTAAAGCTTTCTTTTCGTATTTTCTTTTGAATTTGTGTTAACTTACTTTCAATAGAAAATCATGGATAGAAAGCTTGAAACTAAAATTCAGCTCAAACTAATTCAGAGTTTTTGCTTTCAGCCACTAACTAACTAGATGTCTCGTCTCTTGTCTTTATATCAATTTTAATTAGGATGCTTTACCTGAATTCGGTTTCCCAGTCTCCCTTTTGATGGTGTGGATCAAAATTTAAAAAAAAAAAAAAACACTTAGCTGGAAATGATCACTCCTGAAAATGTCCCCTAGCTAAAGGACTCTAATGTTATATATATAATGTATGGTCATATCATAATGTCCCATGCATAGAATAATGAAATTTATTTGTAGAGTGACAAGAAAGAAAGAAGGGGGGGGGGGAGGAGAGGGATTAATGCAGCCCAAATTAGAGTGCGTCTTTTTGAAGGCTTTTTAGGCTTTTCTCTCTCAATTTGATAAGCATAGGCAGTGAGCCTCATTCAGCATGTGCTACTGTCTGACACAACTCCCTTTCAGTTACCAACAATTACATTTATGTTCCAATCTCCAAATCAATGATTGACACACAGATTCAAGCCCCATTATTGTGACCCTTCATTCTTTTTCTACCTGACGGTGGATACTTTTGCCATTTCTATGTGCGCAGCATGTGTCCTTGTTATTAAAACAACATTTTAAAAAAATTAAAATTTGATGATTTATTTATTATAAGATCTCAGTAGTAGTAGAGCAGAGCAGCGCAATGCAATGCAAAGCAAAGGGGGTTAATATGTATTTCTTTAATTTGGTTTTCTAATTTGTTGTTTGTTTGCATTATCCAACATGTCTGCCAACTAATTTGTAGAAAAAGGCTAGACACTTTGTTGAATATAGTCACATTATATGTATAAAATAAAAAATAAAAAAAACACATGAACAGGTTGCGATGGCGCCCTATCCTTTTAAGTCCAAAGAGAAACGCCGTCCCAATCTCATGCATTATGAGTTTTATATTGAATATAAATAAGTAAATCTTAACGTGGTACTTTATTTTTTCTACCCCAATTGACTAATCTTTTGAGTTTAACTATATATATATAGTTTTTTAAATGAGGAAAAGTTTTTGGTAATAGAAGAGTAGCAGTAGTAATTAAAAGGAAAAAATAGTTCTTATGTTGGTTCAAATAGTATCGTTGAGTCTAGAAATATGGAGAGACTTTTAGTCAAAGAAAAGTCTTGCAGAATATGACATGGTCCTACCTTTGTTTACTAGTTCTGCCATGTTCAATTTTTGTTGAATATGTATATCTTGTAATGATTTGTACAAGTTGAAATCGAAGTTGATAAAATTCTTCAAAATCTTAGCGGTTCTCAAGCATTTTATACATGTTGTTGACCAAATGTGCACATGTGACTTAGGTGGGGTCGCACACCAAAGTTACTTACGTGTCGATTTTATTAACTTTGAAATTGGTTTTACCATTTCAGGCAAAAACCATCGTGGCATGGCATACATTGAATATAAACACCTTATGTCAACTCAATTTTGTTATTAAATTCAACACAAGCCAAGATGAACTTTTCATCAAGGTTCCCTTCACTTTTCCACTTTTTGGGTTTGTGTCATGCCACAAACATACAGTTACTGCCTCACAGCAATAATCGCACAAATGCAAGAGATATCATCCAAAGGAGTCACTACAAGCCCATTTACATATAGTACCAAATTATAGTCCACTAATTCTATAAATAAATAAAAAAAATTTAGTCCACTAAACCATCAAGTTCAACATTTATTCTGCAAGTGCTATTCATTCTTGAAAAAACAAGAGATAACTTCGCACGTGAAAACAGCATCAAATTGAAATCTAATGCTAATTTCTATATATGGCAACAGCAAATTAAAAATCAAGAATAATAAGAAATTGATATAACATTATAGACTTGGCGTACTTATTTTGCATGTTAGAAGAAAATTGCTAGTTTCTTATAAGGGTGCACACTATGATTTCAATGACAGGATTTTTATTCAATTTATGAAAGAAACGCAAGGTAGGAAGGCAATTTTGTCTCTACACCAGAAGAGATTAGTGATGTTCGAAGAGAGTAATCTTCCTTAATTTAAGTAATAATTCTTGGATGAAGAAGGAGGTCCCACCACCATATCTCGTCCAACCACATTATCATTTATGTAGAAAGTTCTGATTGCATTCTTTTGGCTGAGTAGCATTGATGTTTGCTTCATAAAACACATAATGATTTATGGACACCCTTATTCATTGTTATACAATTAATTAATGTATACAACATTAATCCTTTCCCTCTAATTGCTCCTTTATGAGCCTTAAAGTTACAAATCACCTCAAGTTTAAAGATACTATCATCTAAAAACTACATAGTTTGAGAAGGAAAATTAATTAGCTAATGATACATACATGTCAAAAGAAGAAAGAAAAAAAGGATGAACATGAGCAGGCTCATGAGGCTTTCACAAAAGTGAAGCCACCTAATTCATTTGTTACCTTCTTTCCCTTGATGATGATCCACACTCACAACCATCAAGCTGGTTGTTGTTGGGGATAGTGGACACAATGCAGCATCTTGATGATAGGATTCATACTGCATATTTGATGAGTGGCCAGTGGTTTTGAAACGGTGAAGTGTGGGCCCAGCAACAGCAGCAGGGGAATTAGTGCTTCCATGATCCATGGCAGGGGACTTTCCTACTCCTCCTAGCTTCACAGTACCATCACCACCACCATGCTTCTTCTTCTTCACACCCTCCTGCCAATTCTTCAATGCCTTTGATGTTTGCTCATCAAATATTGATCTTTTCATCCTTGATCCCATCTGCCAATAATGCTCACACATCATATAGTTAGTTGTCAAATTAGGCTTATTCAAAATTTCACAAGTTAGGAATTGAATCTTTTTAATTGAAATATTCACATAAGCTTATTGTGTGTAGAATTTTATCATTAATTAGATTATCTCGTTAGGCCCATATTTGAGTTTAAACTTTCAGATCAATGATGAAAATCTATGTGACTTGATCACATGAAATTCTTACGTGGGAAGATTCGATCTTGTGTAATTTTTTTTTTATCATTGATTCTATTGTGGGACTCATGTTAGTTTCTACATTTCAGATTAACAATTAAAATCAATACATGACTAAGTCATGGAGATTTTCATATGAGACAAACCATTCTAATCCTAAAAAATGTGTAATACAATAGATAATGATCAAATAAAAGTTGATTGCTATTAATGCAGAAAAGTTACATATAGGAAATAGAATTATTAAAATTAAATCATCAAACCTTGTTGGGGATTGTATCAAATCATTAAGCACATGCTAGTTACCTGAGTTAGAAGAGCATATAATGGAAGGGTAATGTAGCTGCATAGGCATATCATCACAACCCTGCAAAATTACACCATGATAACTATCCAGATTACTTTACTTTATGGTATGATCAAAGGCTTCAAAAAGTTGAATGATTCCAAACACATCCATTCATGTGAGACAGGACCAGTACCACAAAAGTAAGAAATGCAATTTTGCTATAGCAAGAGAACTTCAAGATCAGAAAAAGGCTTACCCTATAGCTACTTTTACTATTACAAGCTTGTAGTCAACACAGCAACAAGTTTTCCGCCCAAAAGAGTCCTGCAAATGAAGAAATTTGTTCCTTTTATTATTATTAATTAAGGAATATGAGCAACAAAGAAAAAAATAGTCAATGAGCAACAAAGAAAAAATAGTCAATGTTCAAGATTAAGGTGTAATGAAAGGTCAATACCCATGCCTACAAGCTGTATATTATTTGGAAAGCATTCTGCAAGAACTAGAAAATCAGTTAGAAATAGAACTAATCAACAAAAAAAAGGAAAAAGAACTCTTTTGAGATAAACATTTTATATCTCTCACTAGTGCAAGTGTTAACTTAGGCATTGTTAGAAAATGAAATATATGATAAGGATATGATGTGATGTGACTCGAACACACACACATATATATACTGGTTATACTAAAACATACAATAACACAGGGCACATGAATGAACCGTCTCATGCAAAAATTTCACATGACCTAAACTTCCATGAACCAGGCTAACGTCCACATTTTACATTACCTAAAATTTTTACACGAGAGAATTCATTCTATGTCATAACATAATACGGCATGGTGTCAAACACTTGTTGTTACCTGACTCCCACAACAATCTTGAAGTCGTCTTCCAATGATCTTTTGATGTACTTTTGGAAGTTAAATTTACTTGCAGGAGCGAGATGAGAACAATGTATATTCTATGAGAGTTAATGTTTGTTTTAGCCTCCAAAATTGCAAATTTTGGTCATTTTGGTCATTGAAATTCAATAATCAAAATATGACTTTCAAATTATTGAAATTGCAAATCGTAGATCAAATTAGTCATTTAGAAAATCATTTCTTGAATGTCAGAGACTAAAGTGACATACAATTTTAACGATCAAAATGAACATTAACTCTATCCTATGAAGAAGGTAAGACTCGCCCTAATAAACCCATTGCGCAATGTAAGGTAGTCAGCCTTACGCACAGACCTATAGAACTGCCTCAAGAAGCAACCCTGAAAAATGGAAAACAAAGGATAACAACATCGCTTTAAAATGTGCACATGAAATTTATTTTTATGGTACATGAATTTGATTATTCATTGTCGAATAAACTGTATCATTGCTTAAATAATGCCACGAAATTACCATAAGTGTGTGATGGTTCCAATATATAAAATAAGGATATATTAGTAAGATGGGTGATCTCACAATGTAAAAGAAGATTGAAAACCTTGTCCAAAAAGAGTCATGGGCTCTCACGAATGTTGTTTCATGAGCAAGCCTGAATCTTGCAGCATCTGCACACACATATATATTAAATTTGATGAAAACTTGAATATAAAAATGAAGAACTTTAATAATTTTACACCAGAAGAAGAAAACCATATTTCATAAAATATTAGAGCTCTCATACCATCTCATAAGGAATAATATACAAGCGTTGACTTTTATAAATTTTCGGTTTTCAAGATACCTACAAAGCATAGGAGTTTGCTAATTTGAGAATGGGATTAAAGTCAACTTAATCCTTAAAAAAATATTTTGATATCTTAAGTGATCTCTAAAACAAATAAAGTGCTAATCTAGTTTTGGAAAGTGTCAACATAGTCTTTGGAATAATATTCATGTCTCAGAGGATAAATACTTTCCTTTACTAAATTTTTATATTTTTGATAGTTTCTAATTCATTAATTTTGAAAAGGCCATTTTATCCCTCTTCTAAACCAAATTTTCAAATCAAACAAGCCAACAAAAAACATTGTTGCCATTCACCTATGCCCCTTCACTACGAGCGGTGTCGGGGGCGGCGGCACGACCGCTACCCGCTCCTCGTCACACCCCCAATCAGCCTACCTATTGCCACTCAAGTGGTCATCATTCAATGGCGAAGTTTCGGTGGAAGGAGTGGCTCATGTAATTGATGGTCCAGGATATATACATGATTTTTGGTAGTTAGTTTCCTTCTTTTTGAGATATATCCTTAATTTGAATTTATTTCTTCTAGATCTAGTCAATTGCCTGAATCATGATGGGATTTATTTGGGTGTTGAGAAGGAAGGGAGACCGCCATTTGGGGAAGAGGAGGGTGAGAAGTAAGTGTCATTCAGTAACAAACGACAAGTAAGTGATGATAGTGTTTCATATGGTAACTCTTTTCGTAATCAAATGAGTTGAAGTAGTAGAAACCAAACAGGCTCGCTCCTCTTAAATGTGTTGGCACTACAAACTAATACCATGTGTTTTCAACCGTTAGATAAGAAATATATGCACTCAGTTCAATGACCAACAATTCGGTTGCATTGAGGGGCCAGTCAACTAACTTCATTGGGAAATTGTAAGAATCAAGCTGGGAGCTTTTAAAATTGTACACGTATGTAGTATATCTCTTTGGTTCCTTGTGAAATTCAACGAAAAGAATGACAGCTTATATTGCACGCCAGTTTTGCTGCCACTGAAAGCGACCACATTGGAAAATTAAAATTTTGATAAAAGGGGACACTCACAGCTCAATGCAATTGAGCCCACTTCATCACACGAAGCTCAAGTGGATACAGCTCAAACACGAGCTGCAATTCACTGCAGATGATCGATGGAGTGCCGCACACAGAATAGAAACTCATGAAACTAACTCAATAAAAATCGCAAGTTAGATAGTTAGTTAGCAGTTAATGACAGTTAGTTGGCTATTTATCTTAACTGTAGCTAGCTAACTAGCTATAGCTCATGACTAGTGTATATATAAACCCAATTGATCACTTGTAATAGTTAGAAAGTAAAATTCTACACAATTCAATATTCTAAAGCAATTAAGCCACAACAATCACTTCCATTCTCTCGATCTCTTACCTTCTGTATTTCATTCATTGTTATGGTATCAGAGCTCTCTATTAGAGGGAGCTCTGGTGCGCACACTCTGATACACGCATAATTCTTCTTGTCTATGTTGAAGATTCTCCACAGAGCTCTCGGATTCTTGAGTCTCTATCATTCTGAGTCGCAAGATCCTAGAGAGTTCAATCGGTAGAATTCTTATTTTGACAAAGGAGCTTCAAAAGAACTTGATCGACATTATCAGGAAGTCCTAGAGGTCTCCAATCAACGATTTCTTGCAGAGATCGGCATTGTTTCGTCAATAAATTTGCTCAAATCTTGAAAATTATCATTTTCATTCGCACGTTCAGTCAAGTCTTGCAATCATAATGGAGGATCAATCAACTCCGCATCAACAAGAACCAATGAATGATCACATGTTATGTGATGACCCATAGTTTTCTAGGATGAAAAAAGAAAAAGGGAAAGCCTGTGCGCTGCAACACCCTAGGCGCGTTGCAGGGACACAGAGAAACAAGAGCGCTGCAGCGACGCGGGTTTGAGTCCCACATCGAGTAACGTGATGAAGGGGTGTCTCTAGTTGCTAATTCACTCAAGAGCTTGAAATGTTCCTCTTGTTAGAGAGACAAAGTCATGAAACTGTTTTAAAACTACATGAGACCATATGCTTTATTGCATTAAGTTTGTCATGTTGCGTGTGTATGAAAGTATCTAACGGTATAGAGATCGTTGGTAATGTATTAGCGGCGGATAGTGTATTTGTGATGACCCCTAAAAAAGGAAAAGGAAAACAAAAGGAAACATTGGTGCATTGCAACGCCCTAGGCGAGCTGCAGTGACACAGAGCAGAGAGAGCGCTGCAATGTGCAAGGAGCACTGTAGCGGGTCGTTGTTTGGAGTCTCACGTCGGATGCATCATAGAAGGGGGTCTCCTCCTCCCATTATATATAGAGGCTTCTCGTGAGTGTTTAGACTTGTTAATTCACTCAAGAGTTTGAAAGGTTCCACTTTTGTGAGACTTTTCGCTTCACTTGTTTTTATTTCATTTCTCCTTATCATTTTTTGTTCATGGGGAAGCAGCGTCTCCGCATAGAGTGTCAGGAGCTCCCAGCTTAGTGCTATTTAGCGGTCAACTATTTTTAGGCGAGTGACTTTCTTCACAGTCTATTTTAGACCATGTATTTATTTTAAAAGTTATTTATTTTAGAATAATTTATTTTAAGAATTATTTTATTTATACATGTTTTATAAAATCCTAGGAGGTGGAACTTAGTATTTTATTTTACGTATTTATGAAGTTAGTTATTATTAGAAAATTCTTTTTATGAAATTAGTTATTAATTAAGTTATTAATTAGAATTTCTTTATTTATGAAAATAGTCAAATATTTATTCAATTAGTTATTTCTTTATAATTATTTGTTTAGAAACTATTTATTTATAAAGTAGTTAGTTACAAAAATATGTATGAAACTATTTTAGAAAGTCATGAAACCTTTTAAAATTACATGAGATCACCTATTTTATTGCATTAAATAAGTCATGTTGCGTGCGTATGATTAATATCAAGTGATATAAATACTCACATGCTTAGAATTGTTTGATTAAGCTTAGTAGAAACCTTTAACAAAAGATTATGGCTAAGGAAAGATTCTGGTAGGAGAAGATTTTTGCTAAGGAAAGGTTCTAGATAGGATAAGACTTGGTATTTAAGCTGCCCATTGTGACGTGTAACATCTCGCTTTTTCCCTTAGTAAAGATTTCCTAAAATTAAATAGGGGAATTAAGTGTTTTTGCACGAAATTGTGGGTTAAACTGTCTATAGAAGGAATTCTGTTCAGTTTCGAAAAATTCTGCAGACACTCAAACGGATCCTTTCTGTCCTCTAAGTACAACAGTGTATCTAAGGTATCTGCAAAATATAAGGTCACGATTGAAAGTTCACAAATACCTTAGATTAATTCAAATTAATCCTTAAAAAATTAGAGGATCACAAGGATGTGATCAGAATATTTTTCAGATGACTGTGCGCGAAGTACCGAGACAGTTAAACGACCAAACACGATCAAAATTGATCAGCATTTGGCCTTGAAAAATTTTGGGCCAAGAAATGGCCAAGAGAGAAAGAGTTACACGGCCAAATTGTCTTCCAAATGGCCTAGTCAAAATTCAAAGCAATTATGGCATAGATGACTCATATGGTGACTAAGCACCTATGACATCATAATTAATCTAATTTTGGAGAAAAAAATGTGCTCGCTTCTTCAAGAAGCCAAGAAACCCACGGCCATAAGGGCCTATAAATGGCCATGGGGTTTCTTCAAAATGAGGAGGACTTGTGAGGGTTTGGTGAAACTCTGCCGGTTTATGCACTCTGCCGTTATTTCGCCTAACTGAAAACACCATAGTCTCTGCCTAACCCAAGCCCTAACTTTCCCTAACCTTTCCTATAAGAAACCATCCTCTATCCTCTTAGGTAAGAAGCTCCATTTCTAATCTCTAAGAATTCTCACAGTAGCAAGAAGCGCAAGTTGTCAGACTCATGGAGCTTTCTGCAGGATTGTGACGAATATAGTCTCCAAGTGGGTAACCGACTTATCCACTGTCTATGTGGTTTCATGATTAGATATATATGCGGTTAGGATGCCTTTATGTGACTTTGATGTAAATATATGTTGTTGATGATTGTCTGGACTTGTTGGTACTGTCTGTGATTCTATCAGAACTTAGGAACGCCTAAGACGTAAATAGGCATATGACATGATTTTAAAGGGAAATGTATGCTGGAATTTTATTATTTTTTGATTCTACACAAAATTTCGAGTGGGGATGTCAAGTTTTATGATTTTTGGAGTCCCCGATGAATTTCTCAGCAAACAGGCAAAAAACGGGATTTTTATGAAAAAGGGAAAAACGGGAATTTCACATCTTGGGACTGAAAAACTGGGTTTGTTCTCAGAAAATATGGGTTTATAACTATCAAAAACCTTAAGGAAAAGTCTTGAGTCCATCGGGTTTTTGAGAACTAAAATTCCCAAGAAATAGGGCTTTTACGGG
>QANU01053814.1:292623-303332 GCA_003254905.1 Nissolia schottii
TTTATTTATTTATTTTGAATAAGTAAGAGTAAAGACATTACTTTAATAAGTTTTTACTTATCCTAAATTATGAAAATGAATCTCATAAAGAGATGTTGTAACATGAATATTTAGGTCTTTGAATATAATTTTACTGCAATTTCTTTCTTCAATTTTTTTTAATTTTGTATCTTTATATATACTTTACTATACTTTCTTTTTTCAACTTTTTTTTAATTTCAATTATTGACTCTTAAATTAATTATAATTAAAAAGTTATTTAAAATTTATAAGAGTTTAATTTTGCTGCATTGACAGTGAAAAACTCTTTACACAGTCATTCAATTGATTTATTTCATTTTGATGACCTTTTAAGTAGTGGATGTGGTATTTAACTATATTTGCTGATATGTTGGTATATGATTGGATGACAATGTAAAACTCCTTTACACTATTATATTCTAATTAAATATAATTAATAATCATCTCTTAACATTTATGTTAACTTTTCTATAATGTAATCTAAATTTCATTTTACATATCCCAAAATAGTTTATGGTCTTTTTTATATTATGAAGAAATAAGGATATAATTATTTATGTGCAAAAGAAAAATATATTGAATGTAATCTAATTATATTAATCTTTATGAGTATTGAATACGTCTGGGTACGTAGTAATATTTATAATTTAAGTTGTTAAAAATAAAATTCCTAAGTTATTAATATGTGTTTCATACTTTTGTAGTTAAATATGTATATTGTATATATATCATATTTATGTTTTGATATGTAAATGACTATAGTTGATATTTATTCACAAGAAGTAACTTATGAAAAAAGTATATAGTTATTTAATATTTAGAGACACAGTAAGATAAGTGCTTATTTTAATAAAAAATATATATATTTGGATTGACATAATTAAAATATTTAACTTATTATTTCTAATTTTAAAAGTAATATTAAAGTTAAAATATAGTTAAATATCTATTAATTATTTTAACTTATTTTGTAGAAAAGTAGTTTAGAGAATCAACGAAAGAAAATGTCATTTTTCTTTAAGTATAATCTATATTTTAATTAAATATTTTTTAATTTAATAAATTACTGACAGATATATCCGTCAATAATGTCATGTTTATTTATTATTTTTTAAAATTAATAAATTATCGATGGATATATTTGTCAGTAATATCCTGTTTATTTTTCAAAAAATAATAATTACCGACGGTCATATCCACCGACAATTAATTGCCATCACTTGACGTCACAAATTACTGGCAAAAAAAGCGACATATATGCTACCCACAGGTAACTTTGGCCTACTTTGTAGCAAGGTTGAAAAAGACCACTAGCAACGAATTTGGACACGGAATCAACTGCTAAATTCAACAAAAAAATATCCACTGATGAAATTTGTCGGTATTTAACGTTTTTCTTGTAATGTATTTCCTATAGCAATCGCATTAGTTGAAAAATTTCATGTTGTAAATATCATAAAGAAATGGTTTCATAATTATATGAGAATGAATGGTTGTTTGATAAATACATAGAAAGAAAGACATTTGGTTGCATTGATAACAAAAAAGAAATTATTTAACATTTTTAAAATATGAAATGAGAAAAAAATAAGTGTAAATTGATCTTTTGTTATTTTAAATTACTTTATTTTTTTATATCTAAATGTAATTATGAAAAAAAAATGTTATACTTATGAAATTGTGTCCCACAACTTAATTTTTTTAAACCCGTCACTGTTCACCAAAGCAACATGCCAAAAATCAAAAGTCGTTGGTGAAGATGACTAAGTTTGAGGGTGTACTTCAAGCTCACGGGCTAATTTATTGTAAGGTGACTATTAACTGAGTCATCTTATCAATGACACTAGGGAATTCAGCCATCATATCAATGGCACTAAGGTTTAGAAGTACCATCACGTGCATGCATGTGTGAACCAAATGACCAAGCATACCTGTAGTAGCCGGCACTCCAAATTCCGAATCCTTCCATACTAGCAGCTTGACCAGCAATATGCCGCACCTGACAAGTCACTTTTTTGTTTCTGAGTTTTAAGTAGTATACATATACATATTTTTTATATGTACTTAAAGATAACAAATTATTCTTAAATTAAGATAAAAAAAATTGTCGTCATTGAAGATAAAATTAAGGGTTTTACTAATAAGTGTTCTTAGAGCACTTGTTAAAAAATTTTAAGGGTAAAAAATTTGATTATTTTTAATATATTTAATATATTAAAAACTTTAAAAATTTAGAGTGTGTTTGATTTCTATTTCCTGTTTTTAGTTTGCTTCTTTTTTTTTTTATGATTTGTTTAAAAAAATAGTGAAAATATAAAACAAAATTTTATTATTTTCACTGTTTCTTTCACAACATCCTTAAAAAAAACAAGAAACAAATTGAAAACAAGAACACAAACCAACACACCCTACTATTTCAATAAAATGTTTTCACTTTTAAGTTTTTAACAAAGTACCACTAGACATTGAAAAATCATTAAAATACAAGAGTGCATCAAAATTAAACTCAAATAAGGTTTTTTTTGTCATGACATTAATTGCTCTCGAAACAATAACTGAGTTATTTGTCATTTTTGTTTTTTGGGCCACGAGAGTCATTTGTAATATCCCCCAATAAATCCAGATTGAGCTAAACTATAAATGTGGGCCGAGCACAAGAATAAGTGAGCCCAAGTTCAGCTGCCATTAATAGCGACAAAAATAAAAAAAGAGAAAAAGAAAAAAAACGAAAGGGTCGATACTATCGAAGCTTTAAACCCAGATTTATTTATTTTTGTCCTTTTGAGTTTTCAAGGAAGAAAGAAGACAAAGGAAGAAGAAAAACATTTACGCATTTTGCTCTCTGAATCTGTTGCTGAGGGAAGAAAAAAATGGCTGCTGCTCTATCAAGCTCGATGGCTATGGCCAAGAATCCAGAGTCCCAATTTCTTTCAGGTGATTTCGTTATTCACCATCAATCGTTCGTCATTGTTGTGCTACGCCATGTGTTGTTCTGTGTAATCAAAGCTTGCAGCTTTTTTCTGTCAGTTTTTCCAATTTATACCGCTATTTTTATTTTTATTTTATTTTATTTTAGTTTGATCTCGCCTATTTCTAAATTAAATATAAAAATGAAAAAAGTGTGAAAAGGGATCTCTGGGATTGTTTTAATTGATACTGTGACTTTAGCTTTGTATGATGTTTGACTCCTTATTCATGGGGAAGCTGGAAACTTAATCAGAATCAGAATGTTTGATTGAAATGCCCAGAGACTTGAGAGAATCTGATTCCGTTGAGCCGAGAGTTCTAGAAACTCAATGATCCTACCAATGGCAATTTGGAAAATTTCAATGTCAATTGCCTATGACCTACATACTTGATTGTGTGCATTGCCATTTTTCACTGTAGCCCGTGAGAAATTCTTAGTGAATAAAAGCGAATTTCATTTGGTGGGACCCAATAAAACACTTGGTGGGGGCATACGATAAAAGTGGTAGGACTAACTTTTATTGTGTGTAAACCCAAAGATGAGGTGTTAGACTTGTGCTCACCTAAGAATTTCTCGTGTAGCCAGAGTATGTTGACCAAAACACTGCCCAACATATATTTCTTCTGGTCTCCTTTTGAGAGAATGTTGATACACACATGCTGCCTCCCTTAGTTTGTGTTTGTCTACATGTGTTGAAGTTAATGATAGCAATCAACACTGCTGGTGGCATGTTGTTATAATTGTGGAGCCACGTGATGCTATAATAATATTCGAATGATTTGATTTCAGGTTCTTTGTTGAAGCCCATGGATAAGTGCTTCTTGAAAATCAACTCTGGTGAACACTTTCCAGGTTCCTCTGTTAGGGCTAAAGCAACACCTAAGCTGCCACTTGTAGTTCGAGCAGGGTAAGACGTAACTTCATGGTGAAGTATTTATTTTGTATGTGTGTGTGTGTGTGTGTGTGTATAAATAAACATTCACAAGTCTTTGCCAACAACTTAAGCTTTTGAGAGAGTTGTTCTTTGACATGGTGTTAGAGTGGCGATGTCCATATAATTTCAGCAAGATAGGTTGGCCTAAAAATGTCCATGCTTCAAGCCCACAAGGCTCTTGCACAGGAGGCTGTGTTAGATATAAAAACCAGTTATGTGCCTTCATCTAACAGGTTAAGCATTTGGGAAAGTTGGTCCTTGACAACTATTTAGTATATAAGCCTAAAAAATGGTTTGGCAATGACAAATTGTGAACTAGTAATGGCTATTCTTGTTTTGTTTTGTTTTGTTTGGTTTCTCTAATTAAATTTTGTGTTGTGATTGTTTACCATACTTTTGCCTCATTTTGCTAGTCTAAAATCATGGTACAAGCATAGTATTTTTTTAATTGGGAGATGTACCTTGTGGGATTGTCTTAACTTTATTGTGTTTTAATCGCTCTGCTAGTACAGTGGAGATAGTGGAAGACCAAGCAGTGGAAGTATCTTTGTTGGTGGCTTTGTATTGGGAGGACTAATTGTTGGAGCATTAGGTTGTGTATATGCACCTAAGGTATGTCTCCATAACCAGTTTCGTCCATTTTTAACTTTTTCCCCTTTCTTTTTTGGGCTGTGGTAAAAGGTAGGTCTCTTTGTTATTGTTTCTTTAAATTTATTGTCATTTGTAGGTGTCTCATTATCCATGTTGTGGAATGCATTCTGCTAAATTTAGTCAGAACACATTAGTTCCCTTTATTTTGGATCAAATTACGTTTTACTCAAGTCAGATGTGCATCTAAACTATCACTCACTGAAGGCTTTCTGCATTAATTTCTGTCGCTTTGCTCGTATAAAGTTGTAATATATAACTCGTATAAAGTTGTAATATACTTCCCTTTATTAAGTAAACATTCATCACATTTTCGTGTAATTTCTTCATTTTCTATTCACACATTTGCATTGAACTTGGCTCTGCTAATGTTGGCTCCTTTTGGTGTCATATAAACTGCCTTTACACCATTATCTGTATCACACTTCCCCCTTTTTCTCTCTAAGGATGAATCATCACTCCTCATGCATGTTGTTTTTCAACTATCGCTTTGTCAGGTTTTGTTTTCACAATTTGATCTTGCTGTCTGCTCGTATGTTATATATATATCAACTACTGCTTTTACTGGATAGCTGGGATCAACTGGTCGTATACTTGAAAAGAGATAGCTGCATGATGAATTTACTAGTTTTTGAGCATTTTTCTGCTAGGTTTATGAAATGCTAATTTTCCTAGATGGAGCTGCTTTTTATACTTGAAAGATTGTATAATGAATTTAAAGGTCCAAAAAAGAGATGATCTTTGACTTCTATTTTGTTTACTGTCCAGATAAGCAGGGCCCTAGCTGCAGCTGACAGTAAAGATTTAATGAGGAAACTTCCAAAATTTATGTATGATGAAGAGAAAGCTCTGGAGGTCAGGAATTACTCCTGCAGTTATAATTCATTTGAAAGTGAAACCATGTTTGTTATGTGTTTTTCAATGTGTACGAAACAGAAATAATACGAGCCTACATGATGCAGCATATGGAACTCACCCTCACCCCTGCTCCTTCCATGCACTCCCTGCACTTTTTCAAAATAAATAAAAATAAAATAAAAACATTATTGTTGGTGTTGCCCTAACAAAGTTTCAATAGAAGTCAATCATTGAAAATAGTTGACCTGTTACCATAGTCTATATTAGTTGTGGGATGAGGACATCTTTCAGGACCCCTTGTTTTAATGTTAGGTTTTATATCCTTCTAAAAAAATGTGAAGGGGGGACATGCCATTATTCATTATGATTTATAAGAAATTTTCCTTTATATGTTATTAATGAAGGAAAAGTTGTGAGAGGTGGGCTTGATCTGTATTACAGTAACATTGATCTTTGAGGCAACATTTGTTTTTTGATTTGCTTTTCGTGTTTTTGTTAACCTTTTGAGTAAAGTATGTTTTTCTTGCTCACTCTGCATATACAAACTTGTGCTTGTCACGTTGTTGTAGTAGTTACAAACTAATTTAAGTTCCTGTTATTTTCTGCTGTGATAAAAAAACAGAAGACCCGCAAGGTGCTATCCAAGAAAATAGCTCAGCTGAACTCTGCCATAGATGGTGTTTCTGCACAGTTGCGGGCAGATGACGGGGCAGATGACGACGCAAATGGGTATGCAGCGATCTCAGAGGAAGTTGAAGCTTCCGTATAATGAATGAATCATTGAATCATTTGATCATATTTAAGCACACACAGACTATCTATTTTTTTAGTGGTCGAGAAGCATTATCTCGGGTCATTGGATCTTGAGTTTTACTAGTGAATTTTGCTTATACTTTTTATTTTCGTAATGGTGGATTGCTTCTAGACTTTCATTTTATGACTTGGTTTCGGGAAATCGACAGCACCAATCAGTCATGATTCTTGGTTTGTAGCTAAAATTGAACTCTTCCAAACATGCTGCAGAAGGATTCATGCCGGATTAGTGCTGAATTATTCCTGTGTTGAATGCATTAGTTAGTTAGCTATGGAGCAATCTCAATGGTTTAAGAAAGTGGCCATGTTACTCAACATTAGCTTGTGCACTTAAGGAAGCAATGAACTTAAGTGCTTATTTGTCTTACAACTTTCCCATTGAAAAAATGGAATAACACGGCCAGCGGAAACTTTGTTGTTACCAAAAGTGTATCGACCAAATTGGGTGTGTTCACACTTACAAATTTTATTTTATTTTTGTTGTAACTTTCATATTGCAAACAAAGATCGAACTAACAAAGAGAATTAAGAAGTTAGGAGCATGAACAAGTGTGGAATATTAAAACTAACAAAAGTGTGAATGAGATCAGTGGAGATGTATAGGTCTTGCCTGTTGTTGGAGTCAGAAGAGTGTGAAATGTCGTCTGCTAGATATGCTCTCGGAGCACGTAGAGTAATTATTCAATTTAATCTTAATATTTTTGGGCACATTTGTTTTAGTTTATAAAAAAAGTGAATAAAATTTTGATTTATGATATAAAGTTTAAAAAGCTAAAAACAGATTTTTCTAAGAAGCTATTTTGTTTAGCTTCCCAAAAAAAGTTGAAAAAAGAATATTTTGAGATTCAAATTATTTTTAAAAATTTATTCAAATATACGAAACTAATTATTTCAGTAAAATAGTGATTATTTTAATATCAATTTGATTATAAAAAAAAATTAACATCCATTTTGTTTTAATATTTTAAATTTTGACATCAATTTAGTTTGATAATGATAGTTTGACAAAATATTTAATGTTAAAATCATTAGAGTACAAGTTTTAAGTTAAAATTAATGTCAAATTGTATTTTTAAGGCTAAATTGATATCAAAATAAAAATGTTAAAACTAACATTTTCAATTTCACATCCATTGATTTTACATTTTCAACTGATTTCAAGTTATCCAAACATGTTAAACCAAAAAGTCTTCTTAATTAATAAAAAATTATTTATTTTTTATTTTTAGAGTTAATATCCAAATTGATTGCTGAAAAATATTTTGGTGTCTAACTTGATCCTTGAAAAAGTTAAAATGTCAATATATTTATTGAAAAAAAATTTTGGGGCCAATTTAGTCCCTTCGTCTAATTTTTTCAGGGACTAATATGGACAACGAAAAAAAATTTAGAGACCAAGTTGGCCCAAAACTTTTTTTCAAAAGTTAAGTTGACATTTTAATTTTTTTTCAGAGGCTAAATTGGGCACCAATCAATATTTTAACTCTATTTTTTTATTATCATGAGAATGAGATCCAAACAAGTTCTAGGAAAATGACGGACAAGGAGCCTCTTCTTAAAGAAATACTTGTATGTTTATGTAATACATTTAATACGTGTTTCATTACTACTATTAATCATTAATTTTTAATTTTTTTTATATTTTTTTAAACACTCTAAACTTAAACTAATAATTGATAATAATCATACATTAAATATGCTATATAAGTCTAGAAGCATTTCTAATGTGTGGGTTCGCTAATTATTATTTTAAAATTTGTCGCATAAGAGATTGTACCAAAAAGTTTCTAAGATCGATTGTAACTAAATATAAAAAAATTAATTCTAATATTGAACTCAATCACATGAGGGATTCAAGCTTCTTTCATTCATACTCCTTGTTAGCAGGTTTAGGGGTGAAAATAGGTTGGACCTAGTTAGGTTTGGCCTCCTTGTAAATTTGTTGACCTGAGTCTGAGCCTGTTACCATAGGCCTTTTTTGAAGGCTTGGTTTGACATTTTTAAAAGCTTGGCCTGACCTGAACACCTATTTAAAGGCTTACTTGAAAAAAAGAAAAAATAAATAAATTGATAATTCAATGAATCTTTATATATTGTGTATCTAATTAAGTCATTAACAAGAAGAGCTATGTTACACGTACACCCTAAAATCATACACCATACATACACTCGTATTACAATACAGTGCGCCTCTCAACAAAACCGCCTCATCCACTCTCTCTCCCACTCTCATCAAAACGCGCGTGAAGCCACGCTTCTTGCTTACTCGCAGAATATAATATCATATCACAATATTCCATTTTCTCTCTTATCTCTTGTCGTTCTCATCTCTCATAACTCTCAACCTTCGTTCTTTCTTCACTCTCGTCACTGTCATCTCTCGTCACTCTCTTCACTCTCGTACCCATATAAAAGATTGTGCACTCAAATCACATATATAAGATTCTGCAAAATACTTAACTGTAGGTTAAGTTTTATGCAAATCTGTAAAGTTTTGTGGATGTTTGTGAAGTCTTGTGCATGTGAACTAACATTTATAAAGTTTGTCCACTAAAAATGTATAAAGATTATGAACTTATTTATGTTTGAGTAAAATCAGTGTTGTAAACAAGTGCTTAATGTTTGTGCATAAGGTCATATAATATTTGTGCATATCGTCATATAATGTTTGTGCACTAAAATCTGATATCATATTCTGCAATATTACTTTGTGCACTCCAATTAGATATCATATTCTGCAACATACACTCTTACCATCATTGTTAAAGATAGATCTCATCCATTTTAAAAGAAAACCAATCTTTTATCATCTTAATTCTATTTTAATTAACTTTCACATTATAAAAGGATGAAGATGAGGAGGATGAGAGAATGACGAGGATGACGATGATAAACATAACAGAACAAGAATGAGAGGATGAAGACGATGAGTGAAAATGATGACGAGAACATGTTCGGGATTAGGGTGCGTTCGAGATTGATTACGTGAGAAAACTCGTGTGGTAGTGCGTCATTTCCAAATAAGGAAAGTATACTGTATTTTGTATTAATTATCATTCAAACCGAATAAAATAGGGGTGTATATACGGGTGTATGGATTGGAGGTGTACATAAAGCATTTCTGTAACAAGAAGTACAAGGAATGACATTCTTTTTAGCCATTTAAATTTGACATCGCCAAAACAAACATGAAAGAAGATAAATCATACCAGTAACTAAGAAAGAATATTATTTCACAAGATTGAAGTTATATGACAAGATGTACTCTTCAATACTATTTTTCTCTTATTGATGTATAACTTTATAGCATAGCATTCTAAACACATATGTGTAAATTTAGATTTCACATAATATTCTTAATATTGGTGTTACCTGTGAAAAAGAGAGCAGAAAACAAAATGAAGAGAAAATAAGAAAGAAAAAGAGAAAGAACAAGAAGATTAACTATGAACCATCATGTGCAACAACTAGCATTCTTGTTCATTTGGCATTATGGCAGCACATAAACTATTTGAAAAATTGTCAAGTTGAGTAATTGAATTAAATTGCTCATTCTCTATGCTGAATTTGCGGAAAAGTAACCTAAATTTATTTTTCAGTTCTATTCATATTGTAATCATATTTTGACACATGTATGCATTGTTCTAATTAAATTGTTCATTTTATTTGTGCAATTATGCTACTAAGTCATACTCACTTGATTAAATAAGTTATTAATTTTAGACTTGATACATAGCAATTATACACTCGCACATTATCTTTGCCTGCCAGCTTAAAAATGATGCCTCGACAATAGTCGAACAAGGATTATAGCTTTTTTTTTGGTACAAAATAATATGACCAATTCCTTCTTATAGTGTTGCTAAACTCAAAAATCATAACTATGCCGAAATGATCTCAAAACAAAAATAAAGAAAATGGGAGAGAAGTGAAATTCCCTAAGCAACAATCCAGTTCATGTTTTTTTTCCTAAAAATAGGGGAGAAGGTGCCAAATGTCCGATATATGAAAATTAATGAATTCATGTTAGATTATTATAAATGTGCATCTACAATGAAAATTAACGTGTTTACTCAAATATATAAAGAATTTAGGTTAAAAAGAATTTAGAAAGTCATTGATAGTGAAGGTGTCCACTCGACGCGATGAATTAAAGTTAATGCTTGGGAGCATGTTGTTTCTAAGTTTTTGTAACAAATTTGTGAGGAAGGTGTCATTCACATCCAAAATCTAGAGATGCTGAGTGTCAAGGGCGTCCTGCTAGCAGAGATAGGAACAACACCCTCAAAAATGGCGTCGAGAAGGGAGACCACCCTAAACTAATGGATGTTATTTGTAGAATTCAAAGACGCCTCAACGTACGAAGTAGGTGAAAAAATACTATTCTAAAATTTACTTTGAAAATATGGTGCATAATTATTTATTTTCTTAGACACATGACCTCTATAAATGTCTTTTATAGATTAA
>QANU01053863.1:0-10336 GCA_003254905.1 Nissolia schottii
AGAACAGAAAAAAAAAATAAATAACGATATTAAGTTGAAACGAAGTAAAAGAGACTTACAAACAAACGCAGCACACGAAGGAATCAGGGATTTCTTCATGTTTATTATTCACGACTTCTTGATCTTTGAATGCTTCGTTCTCCATTTTCCGAATGTTTTGAAACCCAGACAGAACAATGAAGGTAAAATCTTATTGAAAGAAACTGGTCGTATATGAAAAGCTGTTTTTCAACGTGTGGGCTAAGATTAAATGGATTGCCCTGTAAAAATTTGAAAAAAAATATATAATTTGGCGTGAATTTTTTTTTTATTTATAAAAAAAGTTTAATTGTTAAAATTTTATTTTTCACTCTAAATTTTATTTTGGAGTTTAAGAGTTTACATATAATTGAGTATGTTTAATTATTTGTTATACTTAACTACTTAATTATATTTATATTGCTATACAACTGAAGTGCTATGAGTAGATATTGATAAATTTTGTATTCTATTCCTTCAATGAGTGTTTGCGCATATATACTTTCAAACCTTGTTTATTATTGATTAGTCTACTCACATCAATCTTATATGTCGGCCATTTAATTAATGAAAGTTGTATTAATTCATGAATCTATTTCAAATAGCATTTGAAAGCATTTGATATCTTTCAAACACGATAGTTGAATGAACAAAAAAGATAATATAATATCGCAATCAACCATTTAAATTATCTCTTTCTAATTAATTAATAGATAAATGATAAAAAAATAGTTAAAAATGATCGCGTATATTTATTCACAACTTTGTTCGCAGACCGACCATAAAAGAGTGGGTTAGCCCCTTTAGGTTCGCAGACCGACCATAAAAGAGTGGGATCCTAAAAATAGACATAATTTTGGCTCTGCCCGTTTAGGCTCACGGGTCTAAACAGTCCGGCTTTAGCGGGCCGGACTAGCCCGTTTGACACCTCTACATGATAGGATTAGGCGTAATTATTTAATAATTAATTTTAATACTATACAATATTGTAAGTTGTATACAATGTTATATAAGATAATATTTTTGTTTTAAATTTGTTATTGAATTATAATCGTTCAAATATAAGAAGTTATCTGCACACTTCTACAAATTTAGATATAGTAAGAACCCATTAGTTAATTAGAATAAATAATTCTAATCAAAAATATAAATTTAATAATTGAATAAAATATAATAAAAATTAGAAATTTTTTTAAAATAAAAAACTAATAACAAATATTATTATTCAATAACTTTTATTTTTTAAGTAAAATTATTTTACATATTTCCTTTTTCTTTTTAGGTCTTACTCTGGTACCCCGTCAAATCCAATGATATTGACACCCTATTGTTGTGGCTATGAACTAATCATGTATCCTACTAACTCTATTTATTTATTTTTTAAAACATGAAAACAAATTATGATTGTTGAAATATAAAGAGAAATTGATATCCTTATAAACACTAAGATGCTAAAGGAATACCTTTTTTTAACGACGGTCCTGAGGTGTACGAGGGAGTTTGGACATGTGTCGGTAATGATCACATGCCCTAGTGTGCATGATGAATGATACGATTCCATGCCCAAGTGATCTGAACCAAAGTTATTGTTTAAAATTCAACTAACACAAGTTGTTCAACAAATTAACTCTCAATTTGTTGGTTGATGAACTTAGCTAGAAAACTTAGTTTTGCAAAGCAAAACTAAAAGAAATGTAGGCAGCGGAATTTGATAGCTAACCAAAAGATTCGAATCACTCCAATTTGAGACAAAACACACAAAGGATTTGGTTAAGTCCTTTGATAATCTCACTTCTTGAATCACTCAAGAATTCAGGAGAATCACTCTCACAAATAAGTTTGATAGTAATAAAAAAAATGCTGAATCTTGTTCTATTTTCATATTACCACTTTGGCTGCCTTATATAGCTTGCCAATTTGTGTTACATAATACCAAAAGTCACAAAATGAACTCCTAAAGGCTGCCCCAAAAACCCTAACCAAAAATCCACTCTAAAGGCACTATAATTGCATTAACATTCAACCAAAAATGCTTTGTAACCTATGGCTGAGCATTCAACAATTGGCTGCCCATTAAAAACCAACTAAATGCAAAACAATGCACTAGTTCTAACTTATTTCACGGCTAGGTTGCCATTATTATCCAAAACAAAACTGAAAACACATTAATTGGTGGCTTTAAGGCTGATTTCACAACCACAAATGCCAATTATGCTAAAATAAACTCAAGCACGTTTAATTATGATACGATACCATGCCCAAGTGTTCATGATGAACGATCCCATGCCCAAGTGTGCATGATGAACGGTCCCATGCATTGATACCATGCCTAATAGGCATAAATATCTGACTTTCCCTGCCACGGTTGGCAAGGGGATAAGCATGGCCTCCTCCGGTACAATTTCGATCATGTTTGATCGTGTTTTGTCGTTCGTAGTCCCGGTGCTTCGTGTACGGCTGCCCGAAAAATATTTCAGACGCACTCTCGCGATCTACTAATTTTCTCATCAGTAGTTTGGGTCTGGTTGAGGTATTATCGGAATTATTATTTTATTAGTTTATTTTACGGTCACTTCGGGTATCCGAAAAAATTTTCGATTGATCCGGAACTCGTTCTTAGTCTCGGGAAAATCCGCGAGATCGCGAAACCCCAATTTTAACTGCGATTCTCAAGAGTTAGAGGTAGTATTTAATTTTCTCGCCTCCTTAATCAACTTATAATTATCTATTACGCTAAATATCCGTACAGTGAAAAAGCGAGATGTTACATTCTACCCCCTTACTGGAATTTCGCCCCGAAATTCCAGCGTGGCTAAATCCTCGGGTCCTCCGCTTTCTCACTAAGGTTTTTACCTATCATCATTCTAACCCACTTGCTCCTGTCTACATCCTGCTCTCGTTTATTTACTTTACTCGTCTCCACTTCTCACCCAATTCTCCTATGTCCTCCATAACCAAATCAACCTCCTTCTTTCTCTGTCCACTCTCCACACCATACCTTCTCCAATGTTATTTTGCACAAATATGCATCTCAGACTAAAGGATTTCAACTGTGGAGGTAGGAAAATTAGAAATCTAAACAACCTTAGAAGATTCACACATCACCACCAACTATTAAAGTTGTACTATCTAGAAATTTAAACAACATTAAAGAAGTCTCACATGCTCTCTAAATGCTCAACGAAATGATCCCCTCCCCGAAACTGACAACCCCCCAATTCGGACCTCCAACTCAACAGCTCAATTGACCGCAAACTTGCTCCCGTTTGCCCAAGGCCAAGAGAAAAAAGTGGTAGTTGTTGTCGGTAGGGGGCGCAGATAGACTCTTAAATCTCGAAGGCACCAGGGAGAAAGAGAAGGGAAATAATTGAGAGAAGTAAAAAAAAATACAAAATTAAAGGACAAACCCGTGATTAAGATATTTTTTATCATTAAAAACTTACCATACCGGACCAGTACAGGTTAGCCTCTTTTTTTTTTGGTTCATCCGTCCACTTTTAAGGCTTTGTTTTGATTAATCTGAGTTGATCTGAATGACGCATGTGGTGAGTGAGTCTCCCAACAAAATATTTAAGCTATACCATACCAGTCGCTTCTTCGTCTCCTTTGTCTCGTACATCCCTCTTTATTCCGTTGCCGCCTTATATTCCCTTCCATCCGCCTTTCCTATGCTACACATCAAACTCGAAAGATTCTTGCACTTCAAATTTAAAACCATTGCAACAGAAACCTGTTGTGAAACCAGAGCCGCTGCTTTCTCCACAAGCCTGTGTATTTTCAAGGTTAAAATTCTCATGCCATTATATCTTCACACGGCCACCAATCATCCCCGCCCTATATCATGGACTCTTCTGGGCACCCACCCCGCGGCCAAAGAGCCAACACAACCCGCTAATCGAAATCTGGTCTTGAGAAGGGCGTTGGCATCTTCTTCTCTCAGAACCTCTCTCGACGATGGCAAGGGCTCGCCCCCGTCTTCGCCGATGCGCCTCCCCTTCGTGGTCAGGGGCCCCACCGCCAAGGTGTCTAGGTACTTCTGGGATGGGAGCTGCTTGCAGTTAGTCACCGTTGACGGTGGCGGCGGCGGCGGCGGTGGCGCTTTCTCTTCTGATGTGGGTTCTGATGATGGTTTTGGTAGATTGCTCCGGGTTTCTGGCTCCGCTGTTATGGACTTCTTCATTCCGAGGCACGTGAAGGGGAATTACATGGATTATGTGAAGTGGAAGCTCTTGCATCGTGTTTTCAGCTCAGCGCTGCAAGTTCTTGCCACTCAGGTACTTTACAGATCGGTTGTTTTTACCCTTTTTCTTTAGGGTTGATTTATTTAAGTCAAAACTGTTGTGTCGCACATCATTTAGGAACATGAAAGTTAGTCTTTATATGAGCTTAGCCAACGCTGTGGCCTATGTAACTCTTGGAGTTGAGTTTGGACCATTTAATTTTGAGATGATATTAAAGTCTATTAATCATGTGTTTGATATTGGACCATCCGGAGACGTTGAGTCCCCGTCATGTTCATGTTCTTAGGTTACTCCTACGAAATAGCATTTAGGGTTGAGTCAAATGGGTTTGAATTGTTATATGATTATGGGCGTTTGTTTTGCTTCGTGTTTTGCAATGGACTTGTTTGCTTTTGAAATTTGATAGTCCCTGGTGCATGAATTCATGTGTAAAAATTCTAAACTTGGTTGATCAGTCTATTGGCATATGCTGTGCTTACCAGGAGCGGGGGAGAGAGAGAACTAGATGAAGGTTTAATAAAACAGTTTTGAATTTTCACCTTATAACGTAATGCATGTCTTGTACACTAAGATATCACGAAAGTTGGTCCTTGATTCATTGTAGCAGGTTTGTTTTACATAATAGCTGATTATGTTAGAATGGATTGATGTCAGGCAATGTTTACAGCCATAGGAGTTGGATACTCTTGCTCCCTTCCATCAGCTGCTGCCCTTAATTGGGTCTTAAAAGATGGTCTTGGACGACTAAGCAGATGCATTTACACTGCTAGCCTAGCATCAGCTTTTGACACAAATTTGAAGGTATTTAACTTCCATGTTTGAAGGAACCAATTTTCCTCTATCTGCAGTCACTACAGTTACCAACACTGTATTTTGGCATTTGATAAAATAATCACCTGCAGTCCCAACTCCCAACTTACAGTGTTGTGAATGAAGTGACATGATATATCAGATAAATCTTTCTCTTCATTTCTTATATGTATACTTTTCACCTGCTGTACAAAGAGGGTCAGGTTCTCTACATCTGTTCTTTTTGTTGCAAGCATCGGACTTGAGTTACTTACTCCTGCATTTCCTCAAAGTTTCCTGCTGCTCGCAACTATTGCCAACATTGCTAAACAAATAAGCCTGGCATGCTACTTAGCTACTCGTGTAAGGATCAAACCTCTAGATATATTAATTTCTCTATTATAATTTTCTAATTCACTGTCAATATTTTCTTGGTTTGGAGCCATTCATTCTGTAATATTATATTTTTCATGGAAATTCTCGTTCTTACCATCTTCATTATAGATAATTTTAAGGAGACAATCACACTATACATTGTTCCACATGATGGTTATTATGTTTGAGTATCAGCTTTATGACAGAAATAAAGAAAGCTATGTTCTAGGTTTGTATTGGATTATGAAATATCCTAAATCCNCTTCTCATGCCATGGATGTAATAATTCAGGATGCATTGTTCCTTGTGATATCAAAGCTTATAATGTAACATCCCACTTTTTCCTTAGCAAAGATTTCGCATGATAAATTCTGGTGCGGGAAGAGACGAGAGAACTAGGTAACTGATAAGGGTGTAGGAGTGCTTAGGCGTAGTCTGTTTAGGAAGTAAAAGCTCGAGCAGCTTAGTTTTGGGGATTTCAAGTATGGAAGGTAAGAGAAGTAAAAGAAAGGTGTACGAGAGTATATAAAGTTGGGTTAAGCGTGGAAGTGGAGTAAATAAGTCTTTAAGGAGGATACATGCACAGAATATAAATTGGGTTAAGAACTAGGTAAGAGCACAAGTGAGATTGGAAGTACAAGCATAAGTTTAAGAAGAGTTGAATAAAGATCGAGAAGATTAAGTGTAAGAGTGACTAATGCAATTTAGGTTTCACCTAGAGAAGTATGAAAGGTTGGGTTCTGGTGGACAAAGGAAAATGTAGTAAGCTTGAGAGGGAAGAGGTGTTAAGTGTGCGGGGAAGCAAAGAGAATATGAAATCAGGAGCGATCGAGGTTAGAATGGTAACCTTAGGGTATTAAGGTGAAAAGGGAGAATCTAAAAGAAATAGAAGGAGTATAGAATACCAAATGGGCTCAGGAATAAAAGAGGATGCTCGAAAACGTTAGCAACGCTGGAGATGGTCAGGAAAGTAGAAGCTTGATTTCCTAGGACCCGAGTGTCTGTAGAAATTATTCTGTTTGGTTTCTCAAGATTCTGCTGACACTCAAATGACTCCTCTTAACCTTTAGAATTGGATAGAAAACCTAAAACGTCTGCTAGACGAAATTGTGTTAAGTTTCGAACGATTCTGCAGACACTAGAACAGCTCTTTTCAACCAGTAGAATTCAGCGGAGTGGTTAAAGTCTTTGGAAAACCATACCCTTATAAAGGAAAAGGTTATAAATACCTTGGATTAACCCTAAATCCTCCCCAGGAAGGTTAGGAGATCGCGAAACTACAAGTGGAAATGGAAGTGGAATGGGTGTCTGCAGTCTCTGGAGCTCAACGACGTATCAAAGGTATCTGTGGAGAATATTCTCTCGGAGAAAAATTCACAAATACCTTTGGTTAATCTCAATTCCAGGTTAAGGGAAATTAGAGGATCGCGACGGTATGCTCGGGATATTTTTTGGACGACCGTGCGCGACGCACCGGGACTGCGAACGACTAAACACGAGCGAAATGGGACCAGGAGGGCCCCACATCTGCATTCAACACGTGATTGCACCAGATTTTTTAGAAAAAATATTAAAATAAGGGTTACTATTCATTGATGTGACCTGATGTGACTTTGTAATTATCCAAAACAATTAATTAATTAAGAAATTAAATTAGAAATGACAGAATGGTAATTTTGGCAACGGCAAAAAGGGAAAAATGGGCCAAATTTTGTGGCTATATAAAGCCATGCCACCAGCCATTCAATTCACTCATCCATCCTCATTAGAAGTGTCGAAACTCTGCCCGTGTGCTCTGCGGTCGCGCTGCGGAAACCCTGACAGGAGCTAAGAGGAAGCTCTGCACTTGGAGGACTACTGTCCCCCAACTCTCTCATCATCCAACCAGCCTTTAAAGCCTCTAAATAAGGTGGGGAAACTTGGCTTGCTCACCCTCTTTGGTGGATATGTTTGCTCATGTTTGATGTTAGGTGATTTGATGAACTATGGTAGTTTATGTTAGCTATGCTAGGCTTAGGTTGTAGATGACTTCTCCATGATTCTTTGAGTTGAAAAATGTTGGATGATGGTGGTTGGAACTTGTGGAAGAGCCCCAAGGAGTGTCCATGGGAAAAGGGAAAGCAAGAAAACAAAGCAGGTTGTGTAGGCCACGCCCAGAACGCTGAGCGGCCTCATGAACCGCTGAGCGGTCTGTAGGCTGAATTGAAAGAGAAAGATATTTTGAACTGTTTTATGGACTGAACGGTTTCAGGGACCGCTGAGCGGACCCAAGAGGGCGCCGAGCGGCCTGAAACCTAGTGATTTCCCCTGGAACCAATGTTTATGAAAATTGTCTTGGGCACGCAGTTCCAACAAACATTTAACTGATTGATGTATATTGGTATGTCTGATGTATGTGGAACGTTGCATGTAGAATGTTTAGGATTAGAATGTTTATGATACCATGCATCATGAGGACAGGGTTGTCATCTAAGTGTTAGGCAACCTTAGATAACTAGCAGCTAATCACCTAATGCTTAAAGATCATAATGAAACACCAGGGAACAAGTATGTAGTTATATGATAGGAAGTCTCTCTCTTGGCAAGTCTACGGACACACCCTTACTAGTCCCAAAAGGGTGGATTGGTTAATGATGTACCTCACCAGTCCCAAAAGGGTGGATTGGTCAGGGAAGTTACCTCATCAGTCCCAAGAGGGTGGATTGGCCAAAGAGGTTAATGACAAGAAAGAAAGAGATGATGAATGATGAGGGTGACGTCGCACCTATGAGATAATGATGTAATGGTGATATATGAGTCCAATGCCTGGCTGCGTCGCAAGGACCAGCCCCCGCCTCCTACCTAGTGGAGGTTAGCCCACTTGATAGGCGATGATGGACACTAGACCCCATTGGTGGTTAGCAACCACTCAGGTGCGAGCGCAGCCTGGTCGTCGTCAAGCTGGGAACAGATGTGGTTGTAGTCGTATGACCACGGCTACATGGGCGAAGGACTAGATGAAGGACGTAACCCTGGACCCGAAGTTCGTCTGGGAACGTCAACTAAGTAAAGCAAGAAGGACGCGACCCCGGTTCCCTATCCCAACCGGAAGCGTAAGAGAATCCCCTTTTCCCCAAGCATAATTCCCCAAGCATAAGATACATGAGAAAAGAGTATGTGAAGAATGAGTACGTGATGCATAAGTATATGATAATGTATGAAAGTGCATGTAGTCTTCAAGAGAACGCTCGAGACGGCCTATGTATGTATGCGCGAAAAGTTGACAAGCACGAGAACTTAGATAAGAAAGACTAGATCCCCATCACCTAGTAAAGTAGATAAAGCTACTTAGGACTTTAGGCCAGATAATAATCAGTAGGATGTTAGTATGCATGAACACCTAGAGATCTCCTGAGCAGCATGGTTCATAAGTGAGTTAAAGAAGTACCCCTACGCTAAGGTGACCACTGAGGACAAATGTTCTCACTCCTACTTACTTATGCTTCCAGGGACAGACGAGGGTCATGATAAACAACATGAGGAGCAGAAAAGGACGAAGGGCGGGACACTGATTTCCGACAGACAGATCTTCAAGGCTATGAAGACTTGCTAGACGAATT
This sequence comes from Nissolia schottii, assembly GCA_003254905.1. Lineage (NCBI taxonomy): Eukaryota > Viridiplantae > Streptophyta > Magnoliopsida > Fabales > Fabaceae > Nissolia > Nissolia schottii. The sequence continues at coordinate 9,023 of QANU01053863.1, forward strand.
GTACGCTAGCTGAACTTTTGTGATGTATAGGAATGACTATAACATGTATATGTAAATTTATTATAATATTATGTGACTTGTACTTATCTGTGATGGACCGTGTATTTGTTCATATAACTGACTAGACTAGGGATAATTGATAATCATAGGCCCATGGCTCTATCGCTTGTATCATACATCTTTCTCACTCAAGGCTCATACTTTATGAATAAGCACTCAACAGAAAAGTTTTAAAATGGTCCATATTTTCCATAACCAAGTATTTTCAAAAGTAATAAAGGACTTTAAGTATTCCCACCAAGTGATTAATGTAACACCCCTGCTAACTGCCTGCTTCCATGGTAGCAAGCAATGCTCACAGGGTTGTTATGCGTTGTGCCAGGTTAACTTTTACCCCTTACTTTTACCTTTGCAAATAGTTCTTATACGAAAATATGGACCAATTTGAAAATTATTCTTTTACAATATCTGCTTGTAAATTAGGGGCCGTGCGTGATTTAGAGAACGTATAACAACAATCGCTATAGGCTAAAGGTAACTGAAGCAGAACATAAAGAGTATATGTGCATACATACATAAATACAACCAAGGTCCCACATCAGTACACATTGTCATAATAATAAATATGTACACAAAATGGATCTAAGTCCTAATACATAATACAAAACATATATTCTCCAAAACATATATATTCTCCAAAACATATATATTCATCGTGTCAGCATCGTCCCTGTGTCTTGACCTCCACCAACTGTCAGTGCAGTCACCTCGTACACCTGCTGGATCCATAACCGAGTGGGGGTGAGAACTCTCAGTCCTCAGTGGGGCTCCTTAGCACTAACTATTGTTCATTTACTCGGGTATCCTCCAGGCCGCTCAGGAGATCTCCTACTGATTATTTTCTTGGCCTATGGTCTTGAACAGCTTTATCTATGTTACTACGTGATCAAGGAACTAGTCTTGCTTATCTAGGTTCTCGCGTTTTCTACTCCTAACCATCGTTACATAACCACATCATAAACATGTATGCTGACAGACACACTGATCATCACGCATATGTTGCGCGGTAAACCTTCCACCATGCTTGCCAGGCACGGGACATTTCATAATATCTATGCAAGGGGTCATCGTACCGATGAGACACGGATTTCAATGCATGTTCTCATTCATCATATCTTTTCCGGTCTGTGTCCCAGTACTGCCTCGTACACCTCAGGACCGTCGTCTCCATGGTGGTGTACGACCTGCCTTCTCTGTCTGTTTTCCGGGCCAACATGACTCCACCCCCTTCCCGGGTGGCGAGGGGCCGCCCTC
>QANU01053905.1:0-25019 GCA_003254905.1 Nissolia schottii
TAGACCGAATTTTCTAAAGTTTTGGGATATAACTAATTGAGAAATATCAAGAATAATAAAGGTGGCGAAAGGGACATTGGTTCGCCAGCTGTCGCACAGCAGAGAGATAAAAGCCCTTAATTCACTAAATTTTAGGAAAAGTTAATACTCTACCTGATTCATTTTAATTGTCTAAAATTAAATATTACATAAATTAAGATAAATAAAAAATATTAATAAATGTATAAAATAATATGAATTAACAAAATTATTTTTACATAAAAAAATTTATTTTTAATATAATTTTTATTATTTTCACATTCATTATATTAATAAATATTTCATTACAAATAAAAAACATTAATCATGAATATTATAAATAAACATATATTTTAAAACCCTGAAACAATAAATCCTCCTGCCGTTTTGGTGGTGTATACGCGTGTCCGGAATCAAAGGAAACCGTTAATTAATTGTTGAGAAGGATTATGATTATTAGTAGTACATGGTTTGGGCCACACTTCTATTATTATTTTCTGTCCTTTCCTTTTTGGTTGTAAGGAAGGAATACTTTTATTATTATTATTTTATTATACTCTTTTGCAACTTGATTGAATGGGATAATGAGCCCGTTTCTTCCGTTTTTTTTAAATTATTATTTTAATTTAAAAATTGGATAAAAATTACAAGATAAATAATTTTTTAAAAAAATTATAACTAAACTAAACCAATATTTTCATATTTTTATAAATTAAAAATTAATTTTGAAAAAAAATCACTATATATAAAATTTGTTTAAAAATTGAAAAAAAACAAAATTGTTATTATATAATTTTAATTATTTTCAAAAAAAATTATAACTAAATTAAACCAATATTTTCATATTTTTAAAAATTAAAAAATTAAGTTTAAAAAAATACTATATATAAAATTTGTTTAAAAATTGAAAAAAATTGTTATTATATAATTTTAATTATTTTCTTTCGGTTTTTTTTTTTGTTGATGTAAGAAACCTTTATTATATATCCTATTGCAACTTGATTGAATGGGAAAATGAGTAAAGAGTACTATTTGAATTAAAAATAATTGGATAAAAGTGTACAAGATGAATAAAAGGTCTTAAGAAAATGTAAAACTATTTTTTTTTTTCATATTTTCGTAAATTAAAAATATTCCTCCCCCCTCCCCCCCACAAAAGTTACACTATAATTTTCGTTTTAAAAATAAGGGAAAGAAACGCACTCATTGTTATGTCAATAACCATCTTTCCACATTTTCATATGGACACACGAAACAATTTAACTATCATATATTCTTCTGATTCTCTTCTAAGCTTTAACTCTAATTTTACTTTAATTTAGTTTGATGAGAAAAATACAAAATTCTTTTAATTGAGCTGCGTATGTATCTTTCTAATTTAAAATCTCATTTGTATATGTTGAATAGTTTTTTAATACGGTATACATTACAATTCATACATCATTTTAAGTGAGATTTCGAATAAAATGGAAATGAGGATATATAAGCATGTGTATACAAATCTTTGTAATTATTGAGTAACAATTTTTATTATTTTTAAAAAATAGGGTGCCCAAATAAAAAAGAGATTCAAAAATTTGAAAATTGAAAATTAAAAATAGGCAGTTTGTGTTTTTTTAATGAAAAAAGTATAATGATCTAAAAAAATGTGACCAAGAGGGTAGTTATTTTGGCCGAAATACTTTATTAATAGTAAAGATGTCTTTATTAGGTAGTGTTTGTTTACTGAGATAAGATAGAAATATTGACACACAAAAACAAAAATTCTATTTGTTTATTGAGACAAACACAAAAATTTGTGTCAATTTGTGTGTTTTCTGTACTTTCGTTTTGCTAGGACACGAAGACAGGACACGGGACACAACATTTCAGATTAGGATAATGTGTTTTTTAATTAAATTAATGCAATAAATGTATTTTAACTCATTTAGAGAGTATGTTTTTTGTCTCTATTAAAAAATAATTAAAGAATATGTAGATACAAATAAGTTTGTCTTGTACATTGTTTAGGATTTATCTTCTTATTTTTTATGTCCATGTCCTCATATCTCACAATTTATATTTTGTCCCATCAATCAAATGCAACTTTAGAACTAGAAAAGACAAAACTCTCATACGTGGGAAATTCTTCGAATTAATTAGTCCTATAAGTAGTTCGTAATTAATTATTGTAACTACCACAATCATCTTTACACTTTCCTGCATATATATTTTGTACGTGAACCTTGGCATCAATTTGGATGCTAAATATGGTTGAGTCAGGATAACGTAATAGACCAGGGAACCATTTTTCTCTCCTACAGATCAAATAAAAAAATAACTATTTTTATTTTAATAAACTTTAAATAATTTAAACTACTAAATCATGTTCATATTAATAAAAAAATGTCAAAATTATTTAAAATTATTTAAATTATTAAATATGTGATTAAAATTATTTAAATAATTTTAGTTAAAATTATTTAAAATAAATATAAAATAAAAAATTGCTTGATGTTGGTTTTACCCTTTCATAGGCACAAAAAAATTATTTAAATAAAATTTAGTTTTTAGCTCCTATAAAATTTCAAAGTTTGTTTTTAGTCTCCGTAAAATTTCAAAGTTTGTTTTCAGTCCCTCTGTCTAGTTAGGGTTAATGGCGCTGACGTGACGTGCCACGTGACATAACTGTGCCACGTGACACAGCCACGTCAGCACTGTTAACGGCCACGTTAGCGCCGTTAACCCCAGCTAGATAGAGGGACTAAAAGCAAACTTTGAAATTTTACCGGGGCTAAAAACTTAATTAAGCCTTATTAATATCACTAAATTATCAACATACACGTTTTGTAAGAAAAATTAATTTCTTAGTACTGAAATTAGTATAGTAGCAATCTACAACGAACAAATTTAATTATGATAAAACAATTCCAACATGCGACAAGGAAATTCCTATACAGTTCTACGACTACACACACAGATATGCGACAGGGAAATTTAGTAAGTTTCACTCAGTCGTCTCTTTTATGACTAGGAAACTCCTAATTTGGAATACTTTGATTTGGTTCTAGTCACTTTAATCTTTTCCCCAATTTAGATTTACAAATTTTCTCAAAAATCCAATTTAACCCTCCAAAACTCACCTAACTCCCTTTTTACCCCAAAATTCCTGATTATCTTAAAAATTCTAGTTATCAAAAACTCAAAAGGCTCAAGACTTAGGGGTCAACCTTATGATCCGGATACATTTTAAAAAGGGCAAAGCCCATTCCTGAGCCTCTAATTGTCTATTAAGACTCGGTGGGCCTCATCGAGCAACCGATGGCCCCGCTAACTTAAAATTTAAATAATTATTTATGTGGCAAATAACGAATATAAGAAAAAAGTGAGGTGTTACACATTGCTTAGGGTAGGGTCCCGTGAAAGCAAGAACAAGCACCTCATGCTTCCCTCAAACAACAGTGGTGGAGTGGAGAAAAAGTGGCAAAAAACATAAAGAAAAAAAATAAAAAATATGGAAAGTGAACCAAGAATCCCTAAAAAATGGGATGGATGAATAAAATTCAAGGAAGGCAAAAATAAGAGGCAAGACACACACGATATGGTGCCTTTATGTAACGGATTTAGGAGCAATGGTTTCTCAAGTTGAGGGTATAAAATAGCCTAAATGACTTTTCTGACATACCCCCACCTAAGCCTAACGCTACAATCTATATAAGACCTTTTGATCTTTAGTTTAGTGGAAGCCTGAGTGGAAAGAAGTGTTAGGCCGCCAAAATTCGTGATAGAAGGTTGAGTGATTTGCGGCTAAGAGTTTGTGTCGCAATAATAGTTGGCAACGTAGAAGGAAATATTATTGGCAATGCAAAGGCTAGGCGGCCAAAGGCAAGCAAAAAGTTCTCAAGACTTTCCAGAACATGGGTCGCGACAAAGGATCGTCGCGACAATAGCCATCCGATGACGAGAAGGAGCTAGAAAATGGTTAAGTAAAAGGGTTGCAAAGGAATGTCTAATTCGACAAGAGATCATCAATCAACCAAAACGAAGACTCAAAAGCTCGACTAACTAAATGAGCTGTCGCCATGGTTGTTAAACTCTCGAGTTAACTCGTAAACTCGTGAGTTTACTACACAAAATGAGTTAACACTTATGTAAACTCTTTTTTGGTAAACTCGTACGAGTTTAAGTAAACTCTTGATTCTACTAGCGAGTTTACGAGTTAAAATCTACCTACGAGATTACGAGTTTACGTCAAAATTTACAAATTTTATAACTTTGTTAGATAGTTACCTAACTTTGTTTGTATTAGATAATATATATTGAGTTTATTTAGTTAATTTCATATATTTATCATAATTGAGTTATTTTTTATTAAACTATAAAATAATACAGATACTGAATAAAGTATGACATAACCACTAAGTGTCATGCATTAAGGTGTATTTTATGATATTTCTTTCATTAATTTAATTTAAAGTTAACATTATTCAATTTCAATAATAAATACAATATTTAATTAAGTTTAGTTCCTAATTATGTTTCTTATAACATATTTTTTTATGTATGTAAACTCATACGAGTTTACGATTCGAGTTTGCTGAGACTCCACGAGTTTACTTAAATTCTCGAGTTTGACAACCTTGGCTATCGCAAAGATGGCAATTTATCCAAGTATTGTCATGATCGCTTCATGGTAGTGGCCTCACTTGAGGCCAACTTCGTGACAGCTGACCATACCTGTCAAAGGTCGCCACGATCACTTCATTGTAATAGCCTAGTATTGGGCTAATCTCAAGACAGATTTGGAAACTTAGTGAAATTGGTGGTATGAGGTTATTTCGAGGAGCGAACAGTTATCATATTTGAACACAATCCATAACCTTTAAGTCTGACGTGGCCACTACAGAAGATAACTTCCCACGTTTCAAAAATGGCGCAATGACTAAAGAAGCACGAAGAAGGCCATCACTGCATGTCGTGGCATACATGCAAGCGCAACTGGTCCACATTATGCAGACCAGGTGGATTGAAAGAAGTAACCGTCGACACTTGACGAAAGAACGGTTGCCAAGGAGGAGAGCCTTGAAACTCTATAAATATTGGGCTCTTGGACTAAACTCAAGGTCGATACCAAACTTACCATTACGGTTCAGAAAGGCCCCAGTCAGCAGTTAGCAACCTACTGGAAGTAGCGTACGCCCCTACACCCTTTTCTTTTCACTTTATTTCCCTGCTTTCATAGGAGTTGACGTAATTGTAGCAATCTTTCAACCCTGACTCCCCCTTTCTCCCTTTTCTTGTATTGTCACTTGTACCACAATCCTACGCTCCGGCTAGGATATTTTCTGTAATCAAGTTACTCCGGTGACTCTTTATTTGAATATTAATACATTTCCATTTCTCGCAATCCCTCTCTCACTTACTCGCACAACTCATGACCCATGTTCTTTACCTAAGAACGCCGCAATCGCTTGTCTCCTTAAAAATCTATTTGTGGAGCGCCGAAAGGTTCCTCAGAATTATTTCGCGCAAAACAAGAAGAAAGTTGAAAAGTTGAGTCTTTAGCTATGTTTCTTCTCAAACATTTGTATGATTTGATCTTATTGGGTTTTGGTATATCTTGATTGCGCACACACACTTCATGAAAATTGCAAACTTGATTTATTTTCACAGTGTAGTGGTCCCATCTTCTGGATATTGACTTTTAGGCACTTATGAGTGAGATAAGAGAAATGATGAGGGGGCAGGAGCCCATTTTTTATGACTAGATGACTTCTTACAGGGATATATGTTTGTTTTAAAATTTTCATTATTGTTTGAGTTAGTCTTTGAGCCTCCCTGAGTTTTGCAGCTTTTGTAAGGGATGTATATAGGTTCAGCTACACAAAAAGATTTCATGTTGTTTTTTTTTTTTACTTTTCTCTTGCCTTTATTTTACTTTTCTTCGGGACAAGCAAAGGTCTCAAATTGTGGGTTGTCGATAACTCTCCAATAAGAGTTATCTTTGTTTGGTTTTTCATGTAGTTTTAGGACCAACTTATAAATTTTCATAACTTTAGTATCATATTTTGAACATTTTCTAGCAAAAAATATTTCCATTGGACTAGCTAACATTCACGCATTTTTAGGCATCCTTGTATGTTTGTTAAATGTTTTTCAAGCCCAAAGATCTTAGTGTGGAATGTGGGCATTTTTAGGCATCCTTGTAGGTTTGTTAAATGTTTTGCAGGCCTTAAGATCTTAGTGTGGAATGTGGAAATCCTAGAGCGCAAGCCAAGTCAAATGGAAGAAAAAGGATCCAATTTTGCAGATCTAGCGACCGAACACTACATTTGAGAGGAGGAATACAAGAGTGTTATTGAGAAATTAACCACAGGCTAACTATAATTAGAGATAATTAGTGCAAGTTGTGCAATTTTATGTAGGTAACCATAAAACGGGGGAATTATTGGAGGTAACTTCTGATGTGACCACGCTTGTGATCTTCTGGTTTTTTTTTTTTTTAACATTAATTATTCATAGGTACATTTTAACAAAAATGCTACATGTACACTCAATTTTATACATCCATACATACACCATTAATAATGCACAAACTTTATTTTCATGAGTGCACAAACATTACAAACTTATAGATGATATTCTCAATTATACTTAATTAAATGCACAAACTTTAGGTATATAAGTACAGGGTGTATGTATGGTGTATATTTTTTGGTGTACGTGTAGCATGACTCACATTTTAATGCTTAGGAAGATATTCAAAATCAGAAGCTACCTCCAACAATTTCCCCTTTGTCTTTTATAATAATACTAACCGCTGTTAGTTGGGGGAAAGGGAAACTATTTAAATGCTGTGCCCCATCTCCGTTTAAAATGAAAGATGACCATTACCATTTTCATTTACTGCACTCACATTTAGCCTTTGACATATTAATACACGGTCACGAAATGATGCTCACATAAGCAAGTAGAAGTTGTCTTACGAAATGATGCTCACATAAGCAAGTAGAAGTTGCCACGTACCAAAATATCTTTTATAAAAATCATACATTATCTTACATAATGAAGCTCACATAAGCAAGCAGATGCTAACACGTACCCAAAAAAAATTTATAAACTAAGGAATTGTTATTATAATTAATTAATATTTAATGCACAGATATACAGCAAAGCTAATTAGTAGGTGAAGCATAGCTATATAAAAGGGCATCATGAGTAGGGCATTCCCACACCACTCCAAAGCCCAAAAGAACATATATAGTCTACTTATCTCCTCCTCTCTACTCACTTAATTGTGATCATGGCTAAAGACGGTACCAAAGTGACTCCAACCATATTTAGGGAATACATTGGGGTCAAGAAACTCCCAGATTTCAATGAATTCCCTGAACAAATGATCAAAGCAGGCATAAAGGAGTTCCACTTCATTCTGGGCTTTGCCACAGAAGTGTATGACGAACCCACAAATAAAATGACAGGAAATTTCGCTGTGGGTTGGAACTCGATGGTCTTCAGTCCTAAGAAAGTCCAGATCTTGAAGAGTAAGCACCCAAATGTGAAGGTGGTATTCAGCATCGGAGGTCGTGACACGTTTAATACTCCTTCGATGGCAAGTTGGCTTGACAACGCCAAGACGTCGCTCAGAAGGATCATTGACGACTTCAACCACGACGGCATTTTCCTTGATGGCATTGATATTAACTATGAGAAGATCGATTCCAGTGAATCGGTCTTTGTGGAGTCCATAGGGAACCTTATAAACTATCTGAAGGACGAGGGAGTCATTAAAGTGGCCTCCATTGCTCCGTCACAATCTGTCCATCAGTATTACCGGGAATTGTACAGGAGTTACGGCAAGAAAATTGACTGGGTTGACTACCAGTTGTACGATCAGCCTGTCTCCAATCGGGAAGAGCTTGTAGACATCTACAAAAGACTATCAGCTGACTTCCAACATGACAAAAATCTCTTGGTAGGATTCAGCACAGATCCAGCTGATGCAGGTAGGATCGACCAACAGGAGTTCATTGATGGATGCCGTAGTCTCCTCCAAAGCGAAGTGCTCCCAGGCATTTTTGTTTGGGATGCTGATGACTCGTGGGTGCAGGCTGGGAAAAACCCTTTCCAGACCCCTTTCCAGCTTGAAATAAAATTACAAGACCTCCTCATTGAATTCGCACCCGGCCGCCGTCGCGGTTAGGAGTAGGAGGAGGAACCTCGAGGACCTGAAGAAACCCGATCGATCAATCATTGGTCGGTCGGGTACGTACTATGTTTGTAATTTTCTTGCTTGCTTTCTTCTCAGTTCATATAATAAATAAATGAATGCAGGTGGATGGATGCATGGAAGGATAGAACACTACTATAAGTAGCCATGCACACATGCATGCGTACGTGTACGTGCCATGCTGACTAAGCTACATATAGTAGCGGTAGCCAGCGATAGAGTCTTTGCAGCATCCATCTCCTATTGTATGATCCCCTATGTATAATTATTGTGTGTATATTGTATGCCACTTATATCTAAATAAAATTTCAGGTCTTCTTTTTTAATCGTGTGTTAATATATATTAAAGTATTCATCTTGATCATTTGTGCATATTTCCTATATGAGCGGTGCTATTTGAACACTATGGTGTAGATACTATGTTTGATATCTCACACACATCATAGAATTCACACTCATATTATATATTTGATGTTAAAAAAATATGTTTATAACTATGTTATGTATCTAATCACTTTTTCTGATGAGTTTTTCATTTGGGAGCTTCCTAGCTAGCTAGCCCTAGCTAGCTACTCCCAATATCAATTATAAATTGGTTACAGTTTCTCTTTTCATTAAACTGAAAATGCCAAAATTAATATTAAAAAATTAATTTTAGAGGCTCAATAGAATTAGAATTAGAAAAAATAACAAAAATTTCACACAGTACAAATACTTGTGGATGGTGCAAATGAAAATCAAGATTGAGAAAGAATAACGATGTAACGAAGGCATGGCAACAACGAGAGAGCACGAGAGTCGTGTTGCTGTTGTGAGAGCGTAAGTGACAAAGACCATACAAACAATTAAAAAAAAGGGAAACTTAAAGATGACCAAAGGATGTTATTGTCTAGGGTAACAATTATTTGATTTTTTTTTATAAATAAAAATGTAATAAGTTATTCTTAATAATTTACATGTAATTAGTCTTTTTTTTCTTGAATAATCATCCTAAGCAATCTTTTGTACTAATTTTTTCTTGGTTATTTTTACTTGAAAACTAATAAAAAAAATGTATTCATAGCAATATATATTTATAATAAAATCATTTATCTCATAAAATCAACTAATTTACGTACGATTTCTGCATAAAATCTAAGCAAATCAAGTAAATGACTGTATTTTGAGCGATTATAAAAAATCCAAACTGTAAAAAAAAAAAAAAAAAAAAAAANCGATTGTCAAAAACCCATACTGAAAAAAAAAAAACAGAAATGAATTTGGCCCAAGACAACAAACATCAGCAAGTGATGGAAATATTAATTGTCGCTAAATCCTTCTGTAATGCATAGTGTCGTTTGCTCCTTTTTAACGCTAAACATTTACTGATGAATTTTATTAACATAATCAAAGTCATTTCAATATAATATCATTGATCTATTCTTTTGGGCTTCGATTAAGAATTGCTGTGCACATTGTCGATAACGGTAATTGTGTTGATTTTAGACACAAATTATTGGAAAGATATATACTTTGACACGCCACTCAGTTTCCCAAGAGAATTTATTCAATTCCTCGAACCCTGAGATCTTGATCTTGAACAATGTTTGGGTTAAAATCGTTATTTCTTACCTGCTAAAAGTCCAAGAAAAGATTACGTATTCATCGCTTTTATACATACTTTTTTTTTTCTTTCTTATGTTACATAAATATAAATTTTATATGAGAATTTTCAAATTATTTTAAAATTGATGATACGTGTAAAAAAAAAAGTGTATACCAGTTGAAAATCAATATTACAAATACTTGTTTAAATATTTCAAATACAGATGAACAAACATTACAGAACATATAAATAAACATTGTCACATACGGAAGCGAGATAAAATAGGATCAGTGATGCATTAAATGCCCAAAAATAACTGTCTCATTCTCTCTCGCCCCTACTCACACTCTAAAACGCATGCATTTACGCTCTCTTGTAAACAAACATTACAAAATAGATGAACAAACATTAAATAACAAATAAACAAACATTATCAAACACAAAAAATTAAAATAAAATAAAATTCACACCAACTAAATAACAAAGAATAAATGTTGCACTCTTTCTCTTACTCCCAATCACTCTCTCATAAACAAACATTAAACCACAAACAAACAAACATTACAACACTAAAAAATAAATGTTACAAACCTCATAAACAAACATTACAATATACATAAACAAACATTACACTACACATAAACAAACATTACACCACACAAAAATGAAGATGTAAACAACAATTACTTCACTCGTAAATAAACAGTATACCACACACAAACAAACATTTCACTAGAGTGAAATCTTACACTACAAAGAAACAAACCTTCTAGTACTTAAAAATAAACATTACAACACTTATAAATAACACACATAAACAAACATTACATGACACCGAAACATTAAAAAATATAGAGAATAGCATAGATCAAGAATAATGTCCTCATTCATGCACTTCATATCTTCTTAAAAAATATAAAAAACAAAAACAAACCAAAAAAGGAAAAAACAAAGAAAAACACAAGAAAAAAGAAACGAAAAAAAAAAGAAAACAGAGCAGAACGAAGAAAAAAAGTTGCATGTGAAAAAAAATTGAGAAAAAATGGAGAAGGGGAAGAAAAGGAAAAAAAGAAGAAGAAGAAGGTGAGGAGCAGAAGAAGAGCATGAGTCAGGAAGAGTGGAGATAAGAGAGAAAAAATTAATATTTAATGTTAGTGTATAATTGATTATACGTAACATTTTAAATAAATTCAGCATGTATCACAAGAGAACAAGACGACACAATTATATTAATCTGTTGTTCTCTATGGATGATAATATTTTTGAGTGGACGAAGACCTTGCATTGGATAATTAGCAGTCTGCACTAAGATTTAAATTCCAACAATGGTTGTTGAGGAAATAGGGGCATTGTTTTCTTTTCTTGAGTTTCAGCTTGGCTTTAAATTTTTCACATGTGTGAATTTAGGGCTAATTTTCCATCTATTCTTTTTATTAGCTGATTTATTTTTGTTTATTTTGCTAATGAAATGGAAATTAGATGTTTCTTGTTGATGTCCCTGTAGTGCAAATTTCAGACTCTTTGGCCCCTTTTTTGTGTATAATTGAATTACTTGGTTTTCTGATTTGAATCTGCTATTGCATTAATTTTATGTCAAGGTGTGTTTAGTGCTCTTGATTTCGGCCATTTTAGAAATGGTTATCATGTTTCAATGTATGAGAATTTTTTGGGCTTTGGTTTTGGGTGTACACATATTCAGTGTATAACAAACACAATTATTGGAGCATCATGCCACGACCTCAGACACTCTCCAATGCAATCGTGCTGACACTTGAAACTAACTGAACCTCTTGAAGCTTCACCTTAGTGAAGTAAGAAAAGAGATTAAGGACCCGTTTGGATATAAAAATTAAAAAGAGCTTATAGCAAAAAGAACTTTTGAAAAGTAACTTATGAATAAGTTATTTTATATTTAAAAACACAATAAAAGAAATTTTTGTTTTAAGTTTTTTAAAAGTGTTTTTTGAGAAGTTAGGATATTTCAACTTCTCAAAAAACACTAAAATTAACTTTTTAAGAAGTAATAAGTTATATAGTCAAACATGTCAGAAATTTAAAATATTACTTATAACTTTTGAAAAGTTAAAAAAAGTTAAAAATTGTGTCATCCAAACGGACCATAAGAGAATAAGATAATGTAGTGAAAAGTGAACTTCACTATTATGATGAGAAGTGTACAAATGATTGGATAGTTTGGCCAAAAGTGAGCTCCCCTATTTATACTAATCCATATCCTCAATGGATGGTGAAGATCAATCTAAACAAATGGATGGTGAAGATTGACCATCTAAAACCTTTGCAAATCTTTAGATGTATCTAAATTCTTCTACTATTTAGAAAGAGTTTTGCTACACGTACACCAAAAATCATACACCATACATCCACCTTGTACTTATATACATAAAGTTTGTGTTTTAACTCATGTAATGTTTGTGCACTTAATTAAGTATAGTTGAGAGTATCATTTACAAGTTTGTAATGTTTGTGCACTCATGAAAATAAAGTTTGTGCATTATTAATGGTGTATGTATGGGTGTATGAAATTGGGTATACATGTAGTATTTTTATTTAGAAATACTCCTTTAGAATATTTTCATAGAACCTCGTAAGTTATCTCCAATCTTTTAGAACCTTTATATTCTTCTGTATTCCTTTAGAGTCTTCAAAAGTCTTCAAAAACCTTATAAAATATTATACATTTTTCTTCCTCTTTTTAGAGTCTTCTAATTAGTGAACCCTCGAAAAAAGCATCCATGACAATCAGCTGTTAAGAGTTTGTTTTATTCCTTTTCAAAAACATTTTTGGTGGTCGACAACTTCGTCAACTTTTTCAACAAGAACTTGTTCCTTTTGGATGTGAGAGAGTTTTGCTACAGAAATTTGACACTAAACTAATTACATACAAGGCCAATTGATTTTGAGAGTTTAGCATGCCCACAACCTCATCTTTGAACAACGCATCAATAATATCGATCATGGTTTGTCAATGGGCCATTCGCATTAGGTGCCGGTGTGCGCACGAACTTGAAGATTCCACGATTTCTTTTAGTATATGATTTTCCCTATGCTCAGTTTGTATTTTGGTCGAGACAACAAATAAGATCAACAAAGCTTTTGTTTTTCAGATCTCAATGGAAAGAGAATAGACGTCTTTCCTTTTTCTTATGAGTTATCAAGTTTTAAATAATTTAACAACTCTTTCGTTCTTTTGAATTCTTGTATATGAACAAACATATCTTATATCTAGTTAGATTTGTAATCAATTTGATAGTACTAAGTGAATGATTTGTAATAAATTTGATAGTACTAAGTGAATTCCTATACATTAAATTAATAAAATCCAATTTTATCTATCTATTTATAATAAAAGTTGGATACTCTAACTTGTAGCAACAAATTAAACTTAGCAACCCATCCATTGGACACGTGTAACATTTTGTGCAGAATTTTCCCTCCCAAACCCATCTCAATCCGTAATAAAGCACATGAGGGTGTATGGACGTGGACCATCTATAAGCCATTATTATAATATTAATACATTTCCATTTCTCATAACCCCTCTCTCGCTTACTCGTACAATTCACGACCCACGTTCTTCACCTGAGAACGCCGCAATCGCTTGTTTCCTTAAAAATATGTTTGTGGAGCGTAGAAAGGTTCCTCGAAATTATTTCACATAAAACAGGAAGAAAGATGAAAAGTTGAGTCTTTAGCTATGTTTCTTCTCAAACATTTGCATGACTTGATCTTATTGGGTTTTGATATATCTTGATTGCGCGCACACACACCTCATGAAAATTGCAAACTTGATTTATTTTCACAGTGTGGTGGTCCCGTGTTCTGGATATTGACGTTTAGGCACTTATGAGTTAAGAGAAATGATGAGGGGGTAGGAGCCCATTTTTTATGACTAGATGACTTCTTACAGGGATGTTTGTTTTAAAATTTTCATTATTGTTCGAGTCGGTCTTTGAGCCCCCCCTGAGTTTTGCAGCTTTTGCAAGGGATGTATATAGGTTCAGCTACACAAAAAGATTTCATGTTTGTTTATTTTACTCGCCTTTATTTTACTTTGCTTAGGGACAAACAAAGGTCTCAATTTGTGGGTTGTTGATAACTCTCCAGTAAGAGTTATATTTGTTTGGTTGTTCATGTAGTTTTAGGACCAACTCATGCATTTTCATAAGTTTAGTATCATATTTTGAACATTTTCTAGCGAAAAATATTTCCATAGGACTAGCTAACATTCATGCATTTTAAGGCATCCTTGTAAGTTTGTTAAATGTTTTACAGACCCTAAGATCTTAGTGTGGAATGTGGAAATCGTAGAGCACAAGCCAAGTCAAACAGAAGAAAAAGGATCCAATTTGCAGATCTAGCGACCGAGCACTACATCTGGCACTTAGTGGCTGTGAAGGCAGAAGCCAGAAGCGAAACTTGAAACACCCTAGTTAACTGTTTACCCATACGTAGTAAATAATGCTCACTATGTTGTTTTCTGCTTTGGTTGGGTTATTTTTAGCCCCTACTTTTAGCTTGGCAAATATTTCTTACTGGAAAATATGAACCATTTTGAAAATTATTTTGTTACTGTATCAGTTGGCAAACTAGGAGCCGTGCGTGATCAAGGAAACATACATATACAAACGCTAACGTATCTGGCAGCTAAGGTGGTAATAAGCCAGGAGGAGTATAAATATACATATAAGCACAATCAAGGTCCAACATATAATTACACATTGCTTATTAATAAGTAGTTACACAAGCAATTATCAAGAGTCATAGATCATGATACAAAACATCTATCAACCTAACGTGAACGTCTTCACTTTGCTCCGGCCAGGAACTATCCTGCTATGGTCGTTCATCGCCTACCTCGTATCTCGCTCGTCGTTCCATTCGCGTTGCATACCTGGACCCATAAGGAGTGGGGGTGAGAACTCTTCGTTCTCAGTGGGAGTCCCTAGTGTTATTTATCGTTTCATTACTCCGTTATCTTCCAAGCTAATCAGGAGTTTTCTAGGTGTCATACATACTAAAACCCTACTGATTATTATCTTTGTCTAGGTCCTGAATGACTTTATCTACTTTACTAGGTGACTGGGGATCCTTTAATCTTGATATTACCTAGGCTTCGTACTCATTACCTTACGTTACTACTAGAGACATAATAGTCGTCTCGGGTCGCTCCCTTGACGATACATAATGCATAAACATATATATAGGTACATACCTGCATACATACATACATACATACATACATTCATGTGACTATACATTGCATGAGGGAAATCGGGGAATCTCTTACGCATACCGGCTCACCCGGCTTAGCATCCTTCTTAGTCCTTTCACCCATGTAACTGCGGCCTAGGTTACAACCTCCTTCTGTTTCTTATCGTGTCGACCCGGTAGCGCTGTAACCGGTGTGGTAGCTAACCACGCAGAGCTCCTTGGAGGTGACATCGAATACAATAAGTACAACCACTCCCCTAACAGGAATGGCGAGGGACCGACCCTTGGGCGCGATCAGGCGTGGACACGTAGGTCGGCCCTTGGACTCGACCATGCTTTTCTGTACTGGGGTCCCCCTTTATTTCTTCAGGACTTGTCCTGTTCTCTTTCTTTCAGGCCTTGACATGTTCTCTTGATCTCAGGCCTTGGCCCATTGGTATCGTAACCAGGTCTCTCTACCTGCGTTGCTTACAACCAATCCAGCTTGCCGAATTGGTGAGGGGCGTCTCTGTAAGACGTTCCAAGAGAATAGGGGTCTTCCTAATCATATAACTATATTATGACTAAAGTCGTCTGAATCCTTGGTGATCGGAGCCTTAATACTCTACTTTATTCCCTAGGGTTCACTTATGCACCTTTAACTTTATGTGAATACCTCTAATTATCTAGGGTCGTCCTAACTCCTATGACGACCGCTTCCTCATAATGCATGCTTTTGTGTACCAAAATAGGCATACCCTCACTCATTGGATCCCTTAGAACCACTAAGATCTCAAGTCTTTCAGGTTTTATTTGAATGTCTAGGGTTACATTCGAATGAATCCCTGCGAGTTCTTTTATTCAACTGAATTGGAGTTTCAATCGATTAAAACCTTCAGAGTTCTTTCATTTGAATGAACTTGGGATTCAATCGATTGAAATCCTAAGATTTTCTTTCATTCGACTGAATAAGAATTCAATCGATTGAAAGCTCAAAATTTTCTTTCATCCGACTGAAAACTTCTTTCAATCGAATGAAAGCTGATAAAATTGGGCCCCAAGACTTTAGTTCTCATTTTCTCCAGAAGTTCACTGTTCCTAGGGTTCCAATCAGTACAATTATGCATTTCATTTGTCAAAATCTCTCAAAACCCTCTTTACCCTATAATCCCTCAAATTTCTACTTAATAATTTTACCGTCAAACATACACAAAAACACATATACAGTTATAAAATTAAACCACATAGACAGTGGGCTTAGAGTTACCCACTTTCCAAAGCGCATTTGGAGACGGTGAAAGTTGTGAGAAAATACTCCTGCGAACATTGATGTGATCCTGCTATTTTTCCTGGACCCGACGACATAACCGCAGAGCACACGAGCGGAGTAGAAATAATTTTAGCAGCATAACGTTATGATTTTGAGTGTTTTGGGGATGGCCACTGAAGGTCTCTATTTATAGAGAATTTAAGCCAGTGACCCTCCAAAGGGTCACTGTGCTTGATATTTTCTAACTTTTATTATTATATTATTATATTATTATATTATATAATATATTTAATTATATATATACATATAACATATGTTCTGATTCTTTTGAGGAGGGGGTGTAGTCCCATGGGGACGTATTATATATGTGTGTGTATATATATATATTTATTGAATTATTATTATTATTATTATTATTATTATCATTACTACTACATACCATGCATGTATCTATGTCTATATCAGTTTGTTTCTTTTTGTCAGGGGGTGCATGGGGGATGTTAGGGGGAATGCATCCAATTATAACCAAGGCCACATGATCACTTTTGATCTTGAGCGCATTTGGTTCTTAATCGTTTGTGTACAGTTGTCCCAAAAATATTTCGAGCATGTCGCTGTGGTCTACTCATTTTTCTTGTTAATATTTTAATTTTTGTCGAGACATTCTTGAATTTATTTTCATATTAGTGTATTTTACGGACTCCCTCGAGTCGTAATTAAATCCCGACGTTGATGAAAATCACCCCGAATCTTGCGAAATCCTGCGAGATCGCGAAATCACTATTTTGAATGGTATTTTTAAGGATGAAATTCAATAATTTCATTTTCCAGTCTTAAAAATTGACCCGCATTTATTTATTACACGAAATCTTTGCCCTTCAGAATGTTACAAAACTACCGAGCTTGATGACTGAGCGCTACATCGGCACTCAGTCACTGTGAAGATAGTGGCCCATAGGCTTATCTAGAGAAGCTGGCGGCTGAGGATCAGGCATGGCGACAGAGTGCCAGGTCATGTTTGATGTTGATTCTAACGTATTTTTTTATTTGATACGCTTGGCAATGGGACTAAGGTTATAAAAGGGGTGGAAAACCAAGAAGGTATCGTCATCTAGTGTTCAAGAACACTTACAAACTGAGAGTTGGAGAGAAATTCATAGAAAGGAACAAGATTGAAGAGTGTTCATCATTCCTCACTTCACCCAATTTATGTATTCTTCATTTTCTTTTCTTAATTTTCTTCGTGATGTTCATTTGTTCTAGCATGAGCTAAATTTCATAGGTTAGGGCCATGATGTAACTATGTTAATTTGATAAATATTATTTGAGGTTATTAAATAATTGCTTGTGCTTTTCTTTAATTAATTTCTTTATTCTTAATGCTTTGGTTGCTTGATCACCAACTGTATAAACCCTAGTCTTATATGTAATTTGAGAGGAGGAATATAAGAGTGCTACTGAGAAATTAACCATGCACAAACTAGCTATAGTTAGAGATAATTAGTGCAAGTTGTGCAATTTTATATGGATAATCATAAAACGAGGGAATTATTGGAGGTATCTTCTGATGTGACCACGCTTGTGATCTTCTATTATCTTTTTTTAATATTAATTATTCATAGGTACATTTTAATGCTTAGCTAGGAAGATATTAACAAACAGAAGCTACCTCCAACAATTCCCCCTTTGTCTTTTATAATAATAATAACCGTTGTTATTAGTTGGGGGAAACTATTTAAAGTTGCGCCCCACCTCCGTTTAAAATGAAAGCTCCATTACCATTTTCATTTGCTGCACTCACATTTAGCCATTGACATATTAATACTTGACGAAATGATGCTCACATAAGCAAGTAGAAGTTGTCTTACGAAATGATGCTCGCACAAGCAAGTAGAAGTTGCCACGTACCAAGATATATTTTTTTTTTTTATAAAAATCATACATTGTCTTACATAATGAAGCTCACATAAGCAAGCAGATGCTAACACGTACCCAAAAACAATTAATGCACAGATATATAGCAAAGCTAATTAGAAGGTGAAGCATGGCTATATAAAGGGGCATCATGAGTAGCGCATTCCCACACCACTCCAAAGCCCAAAAGAACATATATAGTCTACTTGTCAAAAATCGAAACTGTAAAACATAAAAAACAGAAATGAAGTTGGCCCAAGACAACAAACATCAGCAAGTGATGGAAATATTAATTGTCGCTAAATCCTTCTGTAATGCATAGTGTCATTTGCTGCTTTTTAACGCTAAACATTTACTGATGAATTTTATTATAATAATCAAAGTCATTTCAATATCATTGACCTATTCTTTTGGGCTTCGATTAAGAATTGCTGTGCACATTGTCGATGACGGTGATTGTGTTGTTTTTAGACACAAATTATTGGAAAGATATATACTTTGACACACCACTCGAAAATTTTCCAAGAGCTTCCTCGAACACTGAGATCTTGATCTTGAACAATGTTTGGGTTTAAATCGTTATTTCTTACCTGCTAAAAGTCCAAGAAAAGATTACGTATTCATCGCTTTTATGCATACTTTTTTTTTCTTTCTTATGTTACATAAATATAAATTTTATATCAGAATTTTTAAATTATTTTATAATTTATGATACGTGTAAAAAAAAAGTGTACACCAGCTGAAAATCAATATTACAAATACGCGTTTAAATATTTCAAACACAGATGAACAAACACTACAGAACATATAAATAAACATTTTCACGTACGGAAGCGAGATAAAATAGTATCTGTGATGCATTAAATGCCCAAAAATAACTCATTCTCTCTCGCCCCTACTCACACTCTAAAATACATGCATTCACGCTCTCTCGCAAATAAATATTACAAAATAGATGAACAAACATTAAATAACAAATAAACAAACATTATCAAACACAAAAAATTAAAATAAAATAAAATTCACCCCAACTAAATAGCAAAGAATAAATATTGCACTCTTTCTCTTGCTCCCAATCACTCTCTCATAGACAAATATTAAACCACAAACAAACAAACATTACAACACTAAAAAATAAACGTTACCAAACTCATGAACAAACATTACAACATACATAAACAAACATTACACTACACATGAGCAAACATTACATTACACAAAAATGAAGATGTAAACAACAATTACTTCACTCATAAATAAACAGTATACCACACACAAACAAACATTTCACTAGAGTGAAATCTTACACTACAAAGAAACAAACCTTATAGTACTTAAAAATAAACATTACAACACTTATAAATAACACACATAAACAAACATTACATGACACCGAAACATTAAAAAATATAGAGAATAGCATAGATCAAGAATAATGTCCTCATTCATGCTCTTTATATCTTCTTAAAAAAATAAATAACAAAAACAAACCCAAAAAAAGGCAAAACCCAAGAAAAACACAAGAAAAAAGAAACGAAATAAAAAGAAAAAAGAGAAGAACGAAGAAAAAAAAAAGATGCAGGTGAAAAAAATTGAGAAAAAATGGAGAGGGGGAAGAAAAGGAAAAGAAGAAGAAGAAGAAGAAGAAGGTGACGAGCAGAAGAAGAGCATGAGTCAGGAAGAGTGGAGATAAGAGAGAAAAAATTAATATTTAATGTTAGTGTATAATTGATTATACGTAACATTTTAAATAAATTCAGCATGTATCACAAGAGAACAAGACGACACAATTATATTAATCTGTTGTTCTCTATGGATGATAATATTTTTGAGTGGACGAAGACCTTGCATTGGATAATTAGCAGTCTGCACTAAGATTTAAATTCCAACAATGGTTGTTGAGGAAATAGGGGCATTGTTTTCTTTTCTTGAGTTTCAGCTTGGCTTTAAATTTTTCACGTGTGAATTTAGGGCTAATTTTCCATCTATTCTTTTTATTAGCTGATTTATTTTTGTTTATTTTGCTAATGAAATGGAAATTAGATGTTTCTTGTTGATGTCCCTGTAGTGCAAATTTCAGACTCTTTGGCCCCTTTTTTGTGTATAATTGAATTACTTGGTTTTCTGATTTGAATCTGCTATTGCATTAATTTTATGTCAAGGTGTGTTTAGTGCTCTTGATTTCGGCCATTTTAGAAATGGTTATCATGTTTCAATGTATGAGAATTTTTTGGGCTTTGGTTTTGGGTGTACACATATTCAGTGTATAACAAACACAATTATTGGAGCATCATGCCACGACCTCAGACGAACCTCTTGAAGCTTCACCTTAGTGAAGTAAGAAAAGAGATTAAGGACCCGTTTGGGTATAAAAATTAAAAAGAGCTTATAGCAAAAAGAACTTTTGAAAAGTAACTTATGAATAAGTTATTTTATATTTAAAAACACAATAAAAGAAATTTTTGTCTTAAGTATTTTGAAAAGTGTTTTTTGAGAAGTTAGAATATTTCAACTTCTCAAAAAACACTAAAATTAACTTTTTAAGAAGTAATAAGTTATATAGTCAAACATGTCAGAAATTTAAAATATTACTTATAACTTTTGAAAAGTTAAAAAAAGTTAAAAATTGTGTCATCCAAACGGACCATAAGAGAATAAGATAATGTAGTGAAAAGTGAACTTCACTATTATGATGAGAAGTGTACAAATGATTGGATAGTTTGGCCAAAAGTGAGCTCCCCTATTTATACTAATTCACATCCTCAATGGATAGTGAAGATCAATCTAAACAAATGGATGGTGAAGATTGACCATCTAAAACCTTTGCAAATCATTACATGTATCTAAATTCTTCTACTATTTAGAAATACTCCTTTAGAATATTTTCATAGAACCTCGTAAGTTATCTCCAATCTTTTAGAAACTTTATATTCTTCTGTATTCCTTTAGAGTCTTCAAAAACCTTATAAAATATCATACATTTTTCTTCCTCTTTTTAGAGTCTTCTAATTAGTGAACCCTCGAAAAAAGCATCCATGACAATCAGCTGTTAAGAGTTTGTTTTATTCTTTTTCAAAAACAATTTTGGTGGTCAACAACTTCGTCAACTTTT
The DNA here is from genome assembly GCA_003254905.1 of Nissolia schottii. Taxonomy (NCBI): domain Eukaryota; kingdom Viridiplantae; phylum Streptophyta; class Magnoliopsida; order Fabales; family Fabaceae; genus Nissolia; species Nissolia schottii. The sequence goes on from QANU01053905.1 coordinate 21,320, forward strand.
TCAACAAGAACTTGTTCCTTTTGGATGTGAGAGAGTTTTGCTACAAAAATTTGACACTAAACTAACTACATACAAGGCCAATTGATTTTGAGAGTTTAGCATGCCCACAACCTCATCTTTGAACAACGCATCAATAATATCGATCATGGTTTGTCAATGGGCCATTCGCATTAGGTGCCGGTGTGCGCACGAACTTGAAGATTCCACGATTTCTTTTAGTATAGGATTTTCCCTATGCTCAGTTTGTATTTTGGTCGAGACAACAAATAAGATCAACAAAGCTTTTGTTTTTCAGATGTCAACTGAAAGAGAATAGACGTCTTTCCTTTTTCTTATGAGTTATCAAGTTTTAAATAATTTAACAACTCTTTCGTTCTTTTGAATTCTTGTATATGAACAAATTTCATATCTTATATCTAGTTAGATTTGTAATCAATTTGATAGTACTAAGTGGATAATTTGTAATAAATTTGATAGTACTAAGTGAATTCCTATACATTAAATTAATAAAACCCAATTTTATCTATCTATTTATAATAAAAGTTGGATACTCTAACTTGTAGCAACAAATTAAACTTAGCAACCCATCCATTGGACACGTGTAACATTTTGTTCAGAATTTTCCCTCCCAAACTCATCTCAATCCGTAATAAAGCACATGAGGGTGTATGGACGTGGACCATCTATAAGCCATTATTATAATATTAATACATTTCCATTTCTCGTAATCCCTCTCTCGCTTACTCGTACAATTCACGACCCACGTTCTTCACCTGAGAACGCCGCAATCGCTTGTCTCCTTAAAAATATGTTTGTGGAGCGTAGAAAGGTTCCTCGAAATTATTTCGCATAAAACAAGAAGAAAGATGAAAAGTTGAGTCTTTAGCTATGTTTCTTCTCAAACATTTGCATGACTTGATCTTATTGGGTTTTGGTATATCTTGATTGCGCGCACACACACTTCATGAAAATTGCAAACTTGATTTATTTTCACAGTGTGGTGGTCCCATGTTCTGGATATTGACGTTTAGGCACTTATGAGTTAAGAGAAATGATGAGGGGGTAGGAGCCCATTTTTTATGACTAGATGACTTCTTACAGGGATGTTTGTTTTAAAATTTTCATTATTGTTCGAGTCGGTCTTTGAGCCCTCCTGAGTTTTGCAGCTTTTGTAAGGGATGTATATAGGTTCAGCTACACAAAAAGATTTCATGTTTGTTTATTTTACTCGCCTTTATTTTACTTTGCTTAGGGACAAGCAAAGGCCTCAATTTGTGGGTTGTTGATAACTCTCTAATAAGAGTTATCTTTGTTAGGTTGTTCATGTAGTTTTAGGACCAACTCATGCATTTTCATAAGTTTAGTATCATATTTTGAACATTTTCTAGCAAAAAATATTTCCATAGGACTAGCTAACATTCATGCATTTTAAGGCATCCTTGTAAGTTTGTTAAATGTTTTACAGGCCCTAAGATCTTAGTGTGGAATGTGGAAATCCTAGAGCACAAGCCAAGTCAAACAGAAGAAAAAGGATCCAATTTACAGACTAGCGACCGAACACTACATCTGGCGCTTAGTGGCTGTGAAGACAGAAGCCAGAAGCGAAACTTGAAACACCTTAGTTAACTGTTTACCCGTACGTAGTAAATAATGCTCACTAGGTTGTTTTCTGCTTTAGTTGGGTTACTTTTAGCCCCTACTTTTAGCTTGGCAAATATTTCTTACTGGAAAATATGAACTATTTTGAAAATTATTCTGTTACTGTATCAGTTGGCAAACTAGGAGCCATGCGTGATCAAGGAAACATACATATACAAACGCTAACGTATCTGGCAATTAAGGTGGTAATAAGCCAGGAGGAGTATAAATATACATATAAGCACAATCAAGGTCCAACATATAATTACACATTGCTTATTAATAAGTAGTTACACAAACAATTATCAAGAGTCATAGATCATGATACAAAATATCTATCAACCTAATGTGAACGTCTTCACTTTGCTCCGGCCAGGAACTATCCTGCTGTGGTCGTTCATCGCCTACCTCGTATCGCGCTCGTCGATCCATTCGCATTGCATACCTGGACCCATAAGGAGTGGGGGTGAGAACTCTTCGCTTCGTTCTCAGTGGGAGTCCCTAGCGTTATTTATCGTTTCATTACTCCGTTATCTTCCAGGCTAATCAGGAGTTCTTTAGGTGTCATGCATACTAAAATCCTACTTATTATTATCTTTGTCTAAGCCCTGAATGACTTTATCTACTTTACTAGGTGACTGGGGATCCTTTAATCTTGATATTACCTAGGCTTCGTGCTCATTACCTTACGTTACTGCTAGAGACATAATAGTCATCTCGGGTCGCTCCCTTGACGATACATAATGCATAAACATATATATAGGTACATACCTGCATACATACATACATACATACATACATTCATGTGACTATACAGTGCATGAGGGAAATCGGGGAATCTCTTATGTATACCGGCTCACCCGGGTTAGCATCCTTCTTAGTCCTTTCACCCATGTAACTGCGGCCTAGGTTACAACCTCCTTCTGTTCCTTATCGTGTCAACCCGATAGCGTTGTAACCGGTGTGGTAGCTAACTATGCAGAGCTCCTCGGAGGTGACATCGAACACGATAAGTACAACCACTCCCCTAACAGGAATGGCGAGGGACTGACCCTTGGGCGCGATCAGGCGTGTACACGTAGGTCGGCCTTTGGACTCGACCACGCTTCTCTGTACTGGGGTCCCCCTTTCTTTCTTCAGGACTTGTCCTGTTCTCTTTCTTTCAGGCCTTGGCATGTTCTCTTGATCTCGGGCCTTGGCCCATTGGTATCGTAACCAGGTCTCTCTACTTGCATTGCTTACAACCAATCCAGCTTGCCGAATTGGTGAGATCTGTAAGACGTGCCAAGAAAATAGGGGTTTTCCTAATCATATAACCATATTCTGACTAAGGTCGCCTGAATCCCTAGTGATTAGAGCCTTAATACTCTACTTTATTCCCTAGGGTTCACTTATGTACCTCTAACTTTATGTGAATACCTCTAATTATCTAGGGTCGTCCTAACTCCTATGATGACCGCTTCCTCATGATGCATGCTTTTGTGTACCAAAATAGGCATACCCTCACTCATTGGATCCCTTAGAACCATTAAAATCTCAAGTCTTTCAGGTTTCATTTGAATGTCTAGGGTTACATTCGAATGAATCCCTGCGAGTTCTTTCATTCGACTGAATTGGAGTTTCAATCGATTGAAACCTTCAGAGTTCTTTCATTTGAATGAACTTGGGATTCAATCGATTGAAATCCTAAGATTTTCTTTCATTCGACTAAATAAGAATTCAATCGATTGAAAGCTCAAAATTTTCTTTCATCCGACTGAAAACTTCTTTCAATCGAATGAAAGCTGATAAAATTGGGTCCCAAGACTTCAGTTCTCATTTTCTCCAGAAGTTCACTGTTCCTAGGGTTCCAATCAGTACAATTATGCATTTCATTTGTCAAAATCTCTCAAAACCCTCTTTACCCTATAATCCCTCAAATTTCTACTTAATAATTTTACCGTCAAACATACACAAAAACACATATACAGTTATAAAATTAAACCACATAGACAGTGGGCTTAGAGTTACCCACTTTCCAAAGCGCATTTGGAGACGGTGAAAGTTGTGAGAAAATACTCCT
>QANU01053932.1:0-21475 GCA_003254905.1 Nissolia schottii
ATCACATCATAGTTTCACGCATCCAGTTACGTATTACATAGAACTATCATTTGATTGCCCGCCTCCAGTTCTTAACTTGTCATCACTTTCGCACATGACAAGATCGTAGGTTTCCTTTGTTAAACTGTCACTTTCGCACACAAGCTTAACAAAGTACGCCAGCATTAATCCAGATGTTAAAACGGCTAACCTTTATTCCAGTTACGGCAACAAGGTTAGATGAAATGATCTACGTCAAACTCTAATGATTGTAACTTTCGTTCACAACGTTCAAGTCTAAGTTCTAGTTAAGCATAGCATTGTTGATTTTAATTTGGTTATGACCTACTTGGCATAACTTTCATTCATGTAAATAAGTCCCAAATCAAGAATCAAAATACTAAACAAAACTAGTATTAGGCATGAAATCATTCAAGCGAATCATAAGAAAAAGATAAATTCATATGTAATAGTTACATGGATACAAGAAAACTACAATAATGATCAAAACCCCAACAAAAAGAGGGTTAGGAATCCATCTTACAAGAGAATCTCGGAGGCAAGGTTTGGGCACTTACCATGACACGTGCTCACGCCGTCATGGTCATGACTTCGCCAAGCTTCCTCGATCTCCGGCTCCTTCACAAGCCTCGTCTTTGTTCCTAACCTAACCTAAACTAAACTAAGCTTTTAAAGTACAAAGAAACTATGGAAGAATGGTGTTTGGATTGGGAATGGATGAATGCCTTGAAGTGGTCTCGGCCTCCTCTATTTATAGGCAAAAATTGGTCTCCGTCGCTCAGCGGTTTTAGTACCATCGCTGAGCGATAAGTTCGGAATCGCTAGGCGGCGGCGCATCATCGCTGAGCGATTGGTCTCTAGGTGCTGAGTGATTAAGGTTCCTCGCTGAGCGATGCCTTCGTCCAGAATCTTCTCTTTAAGCTCTTTTCCAATTCTGCCCTTTTCTTCCCTTCTTCATGGGATTATTCTTCATAAATTATGCTTGCATTCATCTTCAAAATATATTTAATATCCTACAAAATATGGGAATTCATTAGATAATTCGTTTAAAAACATAACAGATAAGTGCCATTTTGATATGTCAATTTTGTGTAAATTGGGCACTTATCATAATTCCCAGATCACCTAATGAAGTTAAAGCCGTTCAGATAGGCCAGAAAATAATTGATAGGATGTTTAGTTTGTATGTTCACTTAGAGATTTCTGAGCGGCCTGAAGTCTGACATAATCTGATATACGACTCAGGAACTAAGGTTATTTCCACTGAGAACCTACCGTTCTCATCCCCCACTGTTTATGACTTCAAGTACCGAAGAGGACGAATCTTATTTTGAAGATGCAGAAGAGCCGCCAGCTGAGCCATGAGCGGCTAGGAGATAGATAGATGTTTACATTTTGCCAAGGGCTTACTGAGTAGCATTCCAGTAGTCCTTGTATTTTGATGTGATGTATTCTGACTTATGTATTCAGTATTACAGTTGATGTGTATGTGATGTATATTGTACTTACTATGTATACAATGATGTGACTTTGTATGGTGGACCTACTGGATGTATATTACTGATGCTAATTATGATAATGTTATATGCTTTGTTATATTTGTTTAATTCCAACGCATGGCTCTATTTTAGTACTAATGTGATATAAGCAAAAGTTTAAAACGGGTCCATATTTTATTAAGCAACAACTATTTTCGAAAAGTAACTATGGACTAAAGTATTCCGACCAGGTAGACAACAACCTAGTGAGCTTTGTTTACTACGTACGGGTAAACAGTTAGCTAGGGTGTTTCACGTGCAAGTGGCTGCTGACGTACTTCCGCTGAGCGATAAAGGTTGTACCGCTGAGCGATTGTTCTGCGGACGCTGAGCGATAAACACTTTTCCGCGGAGCGGTTCTTGACTTATGCGCTGAGCGGTAACCATTTATCCGCGGAGTGGTTCTTATCTTCTGTATTGAGCGATAACCACCTATCCGCAGAGCGTTTCCTGTCTTCGGCGCTGAGCGGTAATGTTATGCCGCTGAGCGGTCCTGCTTAATTCTTCATGTTTTAGCTCTTCGCCAATTTTGCCCTTTTTCTCCATTCTTCATGGAATTATTCTTCATTAATCTGCTTGTATCCATCTTCAAAATATATTTAATATCCTACAAAAATTGGGGAATTCATTAGGTAATTTGTTGAAACATAAACAAATAAATGCCTTTTTAAATGATGAAAATTGCGTATTTTGGGCATTTAACACTCCCCCTGACTTAAAACCTTGTTTGTCCTCAAATAAGATGTAGTAGAATTATTTTACAAGAGATTAATGCTTATGAACAACCGGTTAATGCAATGAATTGAAATGTTTCAAACAGTTTAAGCTTTGAGACCTGTGAAACATAGAAGAACCTGAACAAGTCACATGCACAATTACTTGAGTAGCATAAACAAATCACTCTATTCAATATCTTTCCACCAAGGAAATTATCTTTATGCACTCATTGGTCAGTGGACTAGTTTGGGGTGAGTGTTTTTCGCTCAAAACAATTTAAATTTGTTACCTGTCTCACCATTCAATATAAGAGTATGGTCATGCAAGGATCACAAAGGACTTTGTAGGGTTGTAATGGGGCCAGGCTACAACGAAAATTGGTTTTTCTGGATATGCAAAATTTTCAATCAAGAGAGCATTGAAAACCATCTCCTTGTTGCCACCTGTTTTCTTTTCAACATTTTTCTTCTTTTTTTTTCAACCCTTTTTCTCCTTAATTCCCAATTCCTTTCTTTTTCTTTCTTTTTATTTGGGAATAAGACCATTTCTTTTTCTACTTTTTTCATCTTGTTCTTTTAATTCTTCTTTTGTGCATTCCCACTTTTGCCCATCCTTGTCTCCCCCCGACTTAGAGTTTTGCTCATAATCCAATTTTGAATGCTCTCTTAATTCTGGATATTAAGGGATAACATTGTTTTTCTTCTTATGGCTCGGGGATTATGAACAAAAATTTTCTCATGTTAAGCTCAACTTGGGTAACAAAGGATGTTCCTAAGTAAGGGTAGGCTTTATTTGGCCAAGTGGGTTTTAATTCTAATGAACAGAATGCCTTGATCATCTCCTATTATTTCCATACAATTATCAAAATTAGAGACTCAAACAAATTCAATTGTGTAAAACAATGGTGATTCTCTCTTCTCACTAAGTGTATGGCTCACTCGCTCAATGGCTAGGATTTATTTTCTTGATTTCAAAACATCTTCAAGGTTATGCTTATGCAACAAGTAAAAATATACATCATGACATGTCCATGGTATCTATGTACGTACTCAAAAAGGTCTATTATGGATATGAAACAATTCAATTCATGATGTAAATTTGTTCATGCATCAAACCAAGTAAAATAAACTACTACTTTGTTTTCTAACAAACAAGTCTTAGGCACATATTAAACTACGAAGGAAATTAATTAATTAAGGTGCTAGAAAATTAAAATGCTCCGTGTTCATGGTGAATTTCTTGAAATAGCCTTCATGTAGCCTTCTTTTTGTCTTGTTTAGGCTACTTCATCTTGCTTCAATGTGTGGAGGAGATAGAGGCTCGTCCTTTGAGGAATCATGCTCTTCGTCCTCTAAAAGTGTGTCTCTCTTTTGTTGTTTTTAGGAAACTCCATTGGTTGTTTTCTGGCCTGCAAAAATAATCAAAGAAAACTTCCTTTCTTCCAAGTAGCATTACAAAGATCATGTTTTTATTTTGAATCCTTTTGTAGACAGAATTCCCTACAATTGCGGATAGAACTTTCCGCTTAAGTGGTCAGAAGTTCCCACTTGTGTGGACAGAATTTCCCACTTTTTAAGGATTCAAAATAAAACATATTAAGGTGCTCTTTGAAAAGATTCTTTTCTTTAAAATTACTTTTTATTTCAAATAAGAATCATTTTTCAATTAACTAATGTGCACCTTCGCTTAAATAATTGCTTAAAGGTTAAAATCTGTCATTAGGTTTAGAAATCAAAAATGCTTCAAGTTTGGCTTAATTGAAAAGGATTAGCACTTTTTAAATTTCAAACCTAATTGCAAGATTTAGAAAAACTTTATTTCTTTTTCACCATATTATAAAAAATATTCTTAACACCTTAAATTAATTAACCTTTATAATTACTAAAAATTACTAAACTACTCACAAAACACTGGGTTGCCTCCCAGGCAGCGCTTAGTTTAACGTCGTTAGCCCGACGCCTTTTTCTTTCTAGCTCCCCTCCTCATCATCAGACCTCTTCCCATGGCAAGAGTCTTTGGGATTTAGCTCCGGGTTGCCCGTAAATCTTCTTTTCTTCAACTCCGCCATATCAGTTGCCAATTGTCCCAGTTGTATCTCCAAATTCCTAATAGAGGCTTTGTTATTCTTTTGATTAATCATTGATTGTTGCATAAACTGATTGAACGTTTCCTCTATTTTGGAACTTGGATACACTGGTGGCTGATTCTGATATGGGCGAGGTGGTTGGTACGGCTGTGGCGGAGCTTTGAATGAAGGTCCAGCCTCTTGCCTCCATGGCTGTTGAAAATTCTGATTCGGCCCCCTTTGGAAATTATTTTGATAGGGCGGCCTTTGCTGGTTATCAAGGAAGTGAACCTCCTCTTCCCTGAAATGACAGTTAACAGACGGGTGATCACCATTACAAATTTCACATTGAAATACCTGTTGCCTTTTTGCTTCTCGAGCTTCTTTGATCTGTTTTGGCAACTCGCTTAGGGCCTTTTTCACCTCGTCCATTTGTTGTTGGAGTTGCTTGTGTTGGGCAAGAATTGCATCATTTGTTCCAAGCTCAAGTACTCCTCCTCTCCTAGGACCTCTGTGGAATTGGCCTTGTTGGTCTGTCAAGGCCATGGAATCAATAATGGAGATTGCTTCCTCAAGAGTTTTGGACATTATTTGTCTACCGGCTGCAGCATCAAGCATGAGTTTGTGCTGTTGTTGGAGTCCGTTGCGGAAGATATGGATTTGTGTGCGCGCATCAAACCCATGATTCGGACATTTTCTCAGCATGGATTTGTATCTTTCCCAGGCCTCACAGAGACTTTCTCTAGGTGCCTGCAAAAATGTAGCAATTGTGGTCTTTAAATTCATAAATTTAGACTGAGAAAAGTACCTTGCACAAAACTTTTCCTCCAACTGATCCCAATTTGACAAAATATGTTGTGGTTGATCAAGCAACCACTCTTTAGCTTTTTCGATCAAGGTCAGGGGAAACATCCTTAAAAAGATAGATTCTTCATCGGCCTCAGACATTCCCATAGGGATCCTCATGATCCAAACCTGCAAAAGGGTTAGCATATAACAATTGCACCAAAGCAGATTGCATCTGAGGTTGTCTTTGAGCTCCAGTAGTTCTGCTCATCCGAATAATATTTCTAGGGGTAAAGTTAACAAAACCCCTATTGTCACTGGCTCCTATTGCGTGGCCAGCTCCAGTATTATCACCAGCTCCAGTGGTTTCGGCCATGGTCTCTTCTTGGTTAGTTGAAGAAGTTGATGATGAAGTTGTCTCTTGCTCTCTTCTTTGTTTGGCTAAGTGTTTTTTCTTCTTTTTCCTGTTTCTCCTCGAAGTAGCTTCAATCTCAGGGTCAAACAATAATTGATCTTTTGAAGTCTTACCTCGCAATTGCTAAGAAAAATTCACACTAGCCAAATAAGATTAGAACAAGATAGTTCACAACATAAATAAAATAACAAAATAAGAACTATACAATATTTTACAAATATTCACAATTGTTTAATTAAACCAAACTCAAGCGATGTATTTTTGACGCAACTCCCCGGAAACGGCGCCAAATTTGATGAAAGCCAAATAGCACTTCCTCTAATCTTGACACAGCTTAGGTTTTGTCACAACTGTGCCAATTTCATAGAAAGCCTATTGTTTGCACTTTACGTTGCTCAAATTAAATTTCTATATATATATATATATATATCCTTCTTTACGTCTTTCAGATCCACACGGGATCCAATTGCAGTATAGTCGGGTATAGTCGAACCACAGAGAGTTGCAAAATTACCATTCTTGAGTTCATTCAATTAAACAATGGAATGAAGGATTTGATAATTTGTTTTAATAAACTAAATAAGTAAATAAACAACATAAAAGTAAATAGGAAACAAATCAGAGGTAGTTCCGGAGCTTGTTGGGAATTTCAATCACATCATAGTTTCATGCATCCAGTTACTTATTACATAGAACTATCATTTCATTGATTGCCCGCCATCAGATCTTATCTTTTTCATTGCTTTCGCATATGAAAAGATTACAGGTTTCCTTTGTTAACCTGTCACTTTCGTATACGAGCTTAACAAAGTACGCCAGAATTATTCCAGATGTTAAAGCGGCTAACTTCTAGTCCCATTACGGCGACAAGGTTAGATGAATGATTTAGATCAGACTTTAATGGTTGTAACTATTCGTTCAGAACGTTCAAGTCTTAAATCTAGCTTAGCATAGCGGATTAATCTTAACTTGGTTTACAACTTAATTAATATAACTCTCATTCATACAACTAAGTCTCAAGTCAAGATCAAAACACTAAACAAAGACTAGCATTAGGCATAAAATGATTCGAGCAAATCATAAGAAATAGATAGATTCATATGCAATAGTTACATGGATACAACTAAACTACAATAATGACTAAAATTCCAACAAAAAGAGGATTAGGAATCCATCTTACAAGAGTATCTCGGAGGCAAGGTTTGGACGCTTACCATGACACGTACTCACGCTATCCTGGCCACGGCTTCGTCAAGCTTCCTTGATTCTCCCGGCTCCTTCACAAGCCTCCTTTTTGTTCCTAACCTAAACTAAACTAAAGATTACAAAGGAAAATGTAAAAGAATGGAATTTGGAGTGGAGGAAGGGATGTTGGATGATTCCCTCGAAACGGCCTCGGCCTCCTCTATTTACAGGCAAATTTGGGTGCCATCGCTCAGCGGTTTTGGTGCCACCACTGAGCGATTTGAGCTTTATCGCTGAGCGGCGGCCCTTTTATCGCTGAGCGACTTATCCCTTTACTCGAAGTAATAAATGCTCCGACAGCTTTTGCAGGGCGGCGCTGACGTGGCAGGGCGGCGCCAGGCTGGCTCCAGCTGGCGCAATAAATGCGCCGCGTGCAAGTGGCTACTGACGTACTTCCGCTGATGAATAAAGGTTGTACCGCTGAGCGATTGTTTCGCGGACGCTGAGCGATAAACACTTTTCCCCGGAGCGGTTCTTGACTTATGCGCTGAGCGGTAACCATTTATCCGCAGAGCGGTTCTTATCTTCTGTACTGAGCGATAACCACCTATCCGCGGAGCGTTTCCTGTCTTCGGCGCTGAGCGGTAATGTTATGCCGCTGAGCGGTCCTGCTTAATTCTTCATGTTTTAGCTCTTCTCCAATTTTTCCCTTTTTCTCCATTCTTCATGGAATTATTCTTCATTAATCTGCTTGCATCCATCTTCAAAAATATATTTAATATCCTACAAAAATTGGGGAATTCATTAGGTAATTTGTTGAAACATAAACAAATAAATGCCTTTTTAAATGATGAAAATTGTGTATTTTGGGCATTTAACAGCAGTATGTGCAGTAATTGTACTTATGTATTACAACTTAATTGTGTATTGTGTATGGACCAAATGACTGTATGTAAATATATATATATCCCTTTATTGTAACATCTTCTGTATGATAAACTCTTAGACTAGTTCTCGCTTAAGTCCAGTTGGACTCTAACGCTTGCATATTTATACATTTGTCTTTCTGAAAACGCATGGCTCCTAGTTTGTAAATAAGTAGAGAAAGGAAAAGTTTCAAAATGGTCCTTATTTTTTAGTAAGAGATATTTTCCAAGCTAAAAGTAGGGGCTTAAAATAACCCCAACCAAGCAGATAACAACCCTATAATCAGTGTTACGACTATAACGTAAGCTGAAAGTAGGGGTGTTACACCGCCGGCTACAACCTACTTGTGTTTCCATATCGTAGATGACCCGGCAGCACTTTGACCGGTATGGTAGCTGACCACAAGTGCTCGTTGGCATAACTCATCGAACCACGATAGGAACAACCATCTAACTTGGGGAATGGCAAGGGGCCCTGCCCTATTCGACATGACCAAACGTGGACTCGTTTATTCGTTCTTTATCATTCTTTAGGACCATTCACGTTAATACTTTGGGACGTATTGTGTTTTGACGCCACTATTTTGGGACGTATTATGTTTTAGCATCATTACTTTGGGACGTATATTTTAGACGTCACTACTTTGGGATGTATGTTTTGACTTTAATCTTAAATCAGGTCTCAGCCTGCGTTCAATCATTAACCAATCCATCTTGCGGGATTGGCGAGGGGCTTGTCTGTAGATGTGCCAAGAGAGGAGTTTCCTATTACATAACTATGTAGTTTCTTCAAGGTACGCCAGCCATTTGAGGCCGGAACCTTCTTAAGAGCTTACTTTTTCCTTAAGTTCACTTATGATCTTTAATAGAGTTAGGTGATAACTTCTAGTTGTCTAAGGTTGTCTAAAGTTTAGATGACAACCATGACCTCATGATGCATTTTACATAATTCTAACACATAAGACATAATCATTATATTTATTACACGTAAATAAAATGGATAAGTGCTTGTTGGAATATGCGGGCCCATGAGAACTTCTCCGATCACTCAGCCCCTGGCCTAGGTAAGCTTAGTGACCTAAGGCTCCCTGAAACACCCTAGCTAACTGTTTACCCGTACGTAGTAAACAAAGCTCACTAGGTTGTTGTCTACTTGGTCGGAATACCTTAGTCCATAGTTATCTTTCAAAAATAGTAGTTTAGGAAAATAAGGACCGATTTTAAACTTTACGTTTACATTGCATAATTATAAAATAGAGCCATGCGTCAAAAAGAACAGTATAACAAAACGTGTAACTGTAAGATAATAAAACATTCAATACATATCCAGGTGGTCCATCAAACAAAGTCACATCATTGTATATACAGTAAGTAAAACATACATCTCATATACATAAGCTAAAGTACTGAATACATAAGTCAACTACATCACATCAAAATACAAGGACTACTGGAATGCTACTCAGTACGTCCTTGGCAAAATGCTAAATAGCTATCTCTCTCTCTAAGCTCATCCAATCATAGCCGCTCATGGCTCATCTGGCGGCTCATCTGCATCCTCAAAATACGACTCATCTTCTGTACCTAAAGTCATAAAATAGTGGGAATGAGAACGGTAGGTTCTCAGTGGAAATAACTTTAGTTCCTGAGTCTCGTATCAGATTATGTCAGACTTCAGGCCGCTCAGAGATCTCTAGTGAACATACATACTAAAGTCCCTACCATTTATTATCTAGCCTATCTGAACGACTTTATTTGCATTAATATGTGACATGGGAACTACTCTTGCTTACTACATTCTCGAGCGTGCTCTTGACGGTACGGCATAACAGCAGATCATACATTCCAATCAAACTGAATAACAACATATAATCAGAGTACATTCAGCATAACAGAATCCTCGGAGTATGCATCACATAGTCATCCAAAGTAAACATAAACAAGACAGAATTATCAGAATAACACGTCTAACAGAATGTAACATCATAACAGAATGCAACAGCATAACAGAATGTAACAGCATAATAGAATGTAACAGCATAACAGAGTGCAACAGCATAACAGAATGTAACGGCATAACAGAATGTAACAGCATACAGAATATGTGTTATTCCCACCATAGTAATGTCCTCTGTTGACACTAGTATGACGGAATAACCTCACACCCTCAGTATAGGCCGACACTGTCTAGACCTTACTGCGGTGGGCTTCCACCTGCCGTGTGCCCCCTGGGACCCCTCGACAGTGGGCGGATATTGTACCCCCACCTAAGCTTGCCCCCTTTCGACAATGCATAGGCGTGGTAACCGCATACCTCCAGGTATGCCATATCGACACCACCTGTGGCGGGCTTCCACATTCAGGATGCCTCGACCTCCTGAAGTGGGATCATAGTGGCTCACGTGATCACGGCCTGTTCAGCATGTGGCATATAGCCAATTTCAACATTGGGCATTTGCCCTGTTTCAGCAGCATTGGGCATTGGCCCTTTTTCAGCAACATTGGGCATTGGCCCCTTTCAGCATTTTGGTACCTGCAGCATGGGATACTGGTTCCCTATGGTTCATTTCAACATCTTTACTTATCTCAGAGTTAATTATCATGTCTTTAACTAGGTGTATCGTGAATGCATGGAATGCTACAGAAATCATCACGGATTACATGACATATACATGTTTAGTACACTTCCTTCATATACAATTCATCTAACGATCACAGATATAGCATCAAATACTAGTCCATGAGCCTCAAGAGGGTGCCATAGCTTTCTCTAGTCTCAAGCCGCTCAGCGAAAACTGAAGTTCACTCAGCAGTTTGAGCCTCTGCGCTCAGCGGTACTGACCTCATCGCTCAGCGGCTGAAACTTTCTCGAATTTTCTTTCACCGCCTTACTTTAAAAAATATCTTTTTAACTTTCCATGTAAGCCTTGACTCGCTCAGCGGTGCTTGAGACCCCGCTCAGCGGTGCCTGAGATCCCGCTCAGCGGCCCCTGTGCGAGACATGAAAACCGAATTGCTCTTCTCTTCCATTTTCTCCCCTTAGCTTCCCATGGCACCTGCTTGAGTTTCACACATAATTCAAGCACAATAATCCTATCTAATCCAGGTCACAAGACCCTTCAGAATTGTCTTCCTAAGCCTAGCCTCAATTCTAGCATATATGTTCATAAATTCAAGATTCACATGCATACACATACAAGCACATAACAATCATCCACCATCAAGGAGGTGAGGAACTAGAGTTACCCACTTCCTCAAGAACTTGTTGATGCTAGAAGGAAAAGGAAATCAAGCCTTGCTTGCTTGTTTGAGCCTTCGTGACCTAGAAATGAAAACCTTGGATGATTATAGAAAACCTAGGTTATGGAAACTTTATGTCTTCTTGCCAAATGAAGAGAAACTCACCACCTTACCACTTGCTTATCCTCTTGATGAAGTTAAGAGTGAATTAAAGTGATGAAAGCAAAGGATGATGATTGAACTTGGTGGAGTTTTGGGAGCTTTAGGTCTTAGGAGCTTAGGAAAAGAAAATGGAACTTGGATGCATGTATGTGTATGTTTCGGGTTTTGGGGGGGGCTGGCCGTGAGTTTCTAATTCTTTGGCCATAATTAGTTTTCAATTTTACCCTTAGTGTGTTTTAGGTCCTATTCATTCATTAATTATTTATGTTCGAACGTCCTAAAAATATTTCGGACACGCCGTTGTGACCTATTAATTATCCTTGTTACTATTTAAATCTTAGTTGGACTATTCTTACATTTAATTTCATATTAATATATTTTACAGACTCCTGTGAGTCGTGAGGAAATTATAATAAAACCCTAATTTCGACCCGAACGTCACCCGACGCCACGAGATCGCAGAATTATTATTTTAACTAATATTACAGAGATGAAATTTAATATTTGAATTTTATTTCATTTTTATCTCACCTTTTCCTTCTTATCATATTTTTAATTCTTTCCTAGATAGCATTTTAACTGAAGGGAAAAAGTAGGGTTGTTACACTCCCCAAGTCGCTCAGCGCCCGCAGGGCACTCTCAGATTACTTAGCCATCTAAGTCTAGGGTTGCATGGAGATAAGGGTTCAGGCTGCTCAGCGCCCCCTTAGGATCGTTCAACGGACCTTGGCGCCATATAGATCACAGAATTGAAATTTCCAAACCATTTTCTAAAACTTTTCCCAGGCTGCTCAACGGGCCAACTCAGGTCTCTTAGCGCCTTGAGTGCAAACACTGTAATAGAGCATAAACTACCCAGGCCGCTCAGCAGATCCCACAAGTCGCTTAGCGCCCTGCCCGTAACACTGTGAAGAAGATTCTTTCTCTGACCATTGATGGCTTGGTTTTGATGAAGACAACTCACATCAACAAAAAACAAGAAAAAGGCAAAGACACAACCGATGAATTGCAACGATCAACCAATCATCATATTGAAGGTTCAAGTGTTTTTACCTTAGAGTTTAATAGTTAGCACTTGTTTATGATATCATGGTTAATGGCTCATAAGGTTTTCATTACAACAAGTCTAACACTTTTGCTAAAACCCTAAAATCAATTAGCAACACTTTTCTAGGGTTTGCAATACTTGGAAAACATTTTCAGCATGAGTAATCGATTACCCACTTGCTGTAATCGATTACCATCCTTAGAAATTTGAAAATATGCCATTCTTTATGTGAGTAATCGATTACCCATTCTTGTTAATCGATTACCACCTCAGAAACTTTCAAAATTGGCATTTGTTGTGTGTGTAATCGATTACACACTTATGGTAATCGATTACACACTCGAGAATTTTGAAATTAGTGGTTTTTCATGAGTGTAATCGATTACACACTCGTGGTAATCGATTACCATCACTTGAATTTTGAAAATTGGTAACGGTTATGAGTGTAATCGATTACCACAGTTGGTTAATCGATTACATGCACGAACTGATGTGTTTTTTCATGAAACAATGTGTTGTTTGGCATTTGGAAGCCATGGCAATGGTTCATGAAGAGTCACCTATGCCTATATAAGTGCCAAACTCGTGCAAACTCATACACCACTCCAGAACTCAATTCTCACTTTCATATTTACAAAGTTCTGATCAATTTTCAATGGTGTTTCAATCCTAAACTTAAAGAAAGCCCTTTGAGCCTTAACTGTTATATCATTTGTGCTTTCTATTCAGGAAAACTTCCAACCCTGAATTTAGGATTGGCAAAGCCATTGTATTACTTCTTCAACAATTGTGAATCAATTGTGGCACCGTAGTGTTCGGTGTGGTTTTGTAAACACCGTGGTTTTCGGTGTAGTGTTCTGATCATCACCATAGGGTTCGGTGAGGACATTGTGTAACCAAGAGAACGGTTGTGTTCTCTTGTAGTTGCCGGTGTAAGTGCCTCGGGGTGAGGTTGTACACAACACAAGATTACATAGTGGAAAAACCCTGCCTCAGAAACAGGGGACTGGACGTAGCCTTCGAATTGTGAAAGTGAACCAGGATAAACTCTCTGGTGTGATCTTTCTTATCCCTGCACTCTTTACATTAAGCAATTTACAATTTCCGCTGCATTTAACATTATCAATTACTTGGTTAATTGCTGGGTCTTGTTCTAAAATTGGGGATTAGGGTTTCAAATTTTTCAAAGAACCAAAATCGGTGAAAAACAAGTAAAACCTAATTCACCCCCCTCTTAGGTTGCTATCCTGAGTTACAAACACAAGGTCACAACTTTACTATTTTTCCTTTCTTTCACCTTTTCTTCAAAACACTCCAATGGACACTTCTCAGGGCTTCACCATAGGTTCCAACAATCACAATATCACATTTTCTAGCTCAAACAAAACACAAAATCATCCATGCATCATAACCCTAACTTCTGTCACATAATACATGGTATTTCCCTATAATCACATAAACAAATATAAGACCACCAAGAGGTGATTCAAGCTAGTTTTACCCACTTCCTAAGAGTATTGGTTGGTGGTGAAGGTGATGAGAAAACGTTTACAAGAGTGCGTAGCTTTTCCTTGCTAGTTTTCGGCTACAGCAGCGTAAGGACCGAGCGCACGAACGGAACGTGTTTAAGCAAAACTAACAAATAAAGAACATAAGAAAATGAAAGCCACTAGGTGGCTATTTATAGGAGGGTAGGTTGGTTGGCCCTTTGGCCAATTTTAAGGCCAAAAATTAATTAAAAAGGAAATTGAATAAATAAGGATAAGTGTGATATGACCAATGTTATCACCAAGTTAGAGTCTCAAATCAGAATTGATGAAAAGAAAATAAAGAGACAAACACACAAAGGAATTGGGAAATCCTTTGATAGTCTCAATCTTGAATCACTCAAGAACTTAGAGAATCACTCTCTTACTATCAAAATGATGATAATCTGATTATAATTCCACTTAATTTCGAAAATGAAACCATTTGGCTAGCTATATGTTGTTTTGCCATTTGGTTGTTACAAAAACTCAAAAGACAAAACTGAAAACTAAAAGCAACTCAATGCCACAAGAAACATAACTGAAAACTAATAATGAGCACCAACTAATGCTAACTAATGGTGTCATCTAATGCAAAAACGAGCTGAATAAAAAATCAACAAAAATCTCATGGCATAGCCATTTATTTGCTAGACAAAATATAAAAAAACACTCTAAAAAAATCCCCATTCAAGTTATACCACTCGGACCGCACATTTCCATGATGCAATTCACCATTTTAGGCTCTTCATTGTCTAAATTAAGCCCCATTTTCATAATGGTTGCCAAAACTTGTTTTAATGCCTCTTTTGTTTTTCTAGCTCTTGTCATTGGCATTGGTCCTCCAAGTCCTTTAATTGTCTTTTGATCCTTGCCCTTGATCATGTTCTCATCATTCCCTCCCTCTTGAAGAAGATTTGTCCTCAAATCGAAGTCTTCTTAATCTTTGTTCATCAGTTCATCCATTTGTTTTTGAATTTCTTTGGTCTCTTGTGGATTATTTTGATAAACAAGCCCATTGGGCAAAGGTGGTAGTCGACTTGGAACACTAGAAAACACATCTTGAAATTCCTTTCTACTATTTTTGTTGGCCTGTTCTAAGGCCTTTGAAGGTTCATTTTCTTGAGTTATAGGTGCTGGATTTGTAGAAGTGGCAGCCCTTTCCTTTTCAAGTTTGTCCCTCCAACTAGAAGAATTCAAGTTGGTAGAACTCCTCCTTGCCACTCCATTTCTTTTGAGTTGTTGTTCCACTTGAATTGCTTTGCGCAACAAGTCCTCCATTTCTACAAATTCCTGTAACTCAACATCTCTAATATCATCATTCAAACCATTAATAAAATGAACCATGGTTACCTCCTCATCTTCTTCAATTTTAGCTTGAATCATGGGCATCTCCAACTCCTTGTAATACTCCTCAACCCCCTTGTTGCCTTGGGATGATCTTTGGAGCTTAAGTTTCACATTTCTAGCATAGCTAGCAGGTACATATCTCTTCCTCATGATGCGCTTCATTTCTACCCGAGTATCCACCATTAGCTCCTCATTCCTCAACCTCTCCTTTTGTAGCTTATTCCACCACACAAGTGCATAATTTGAAAATTTTGCGGCAACAAGCTTCACCTTTTGCACCTCTTCATAGTTGTTACAAGAGAAGACATGCTCAATCTTGAGCTCCCACTCCAAATAAGCTTCGGGATCACTTCTACCCTTGAATAGAGGAATGTTGAGTGTAACTCCCTCAATTCTATTTTGTCGATGATCACTCTCATTTCTTCTTCTTTCTCTCCTTTCATCTTCTCCTTGAGAACTCTGTTCCTCCAATTTGTCCAGACGGCCATTGAGAGAATCCATTGATTGTTTCAACAATCTCTCAAAATGTTGTGTAAGAGCTTGTAATTGGAGTTGGCCGAAACTATCTCTCCTTCTGTGGAAGTATTTCCTGCCATCTTAACAACAAAACAAGTAACACGTTTTTTTTCCCCCTTTTTTTCGTTTTTTTTCTTTTTATTTTTTTCAAAACTAAACAATAACAATGGCCAAGAAACTCAAAACCTGAGCTCTGATACCAAATGATATACAACAATATGTAGAACACGTTTTTTTCTCTTTTTTTTTCGTTTTTTTCTTTTTTTTTTCAAAACTAAACAATAACAATNAACAACAAAACAAATAACACGTTTTTTCCCCCCTTTTTTTTCGTTTTTTTTCTTTTTATTTTTTTTCAAAACTAAACAATAACAATGGCCAAGAAACTCAAAACCTGAGCTCTGATACCAAATGATATACAACAATATGTAGAACACGTTTTTTTCTCTTTTTTTTTCGTTTTTTTCTTTTTTTTTTCAAAACTAAACAATAACAATGGTAAGAAACTCAAAACCTGAGCTCTGATACCAAATGATATAAACCAAAGTTATTGCTTAAATTGAACAAACCAAGTTTTTCAACAAATTAACTTTCAATTTGTTGGTTGTATAACTTGGCTAGAAAAATAGTTTTACAAAGCAAAACTAAAAGAAATGTAGGCAGCGGAATTTGATAGCTAACCAAAAGATTGGAATCACTCCAATTTGAGACAAAACACACAAAGGATTTGGTTAAGTCCTCTGATAATCTCACTTCTTGAATCACTCAAGAATTTAGGAGAATCACTCTCACTAATAAGTTTGATAGAAATCAAAAGAAATGCTGAATCTTGTTCTATTTTTTCGTATTACCACTTTGGCTGCCTTATATAGCTTGCCAATTTGTGTTACATAATACCAAAAGTCACAAAATGAACTCCTAAAGGCTGCACCAAAAATCCCACCCGAAAATCCATTCTAAATGCACTATAATTGCATTAACATTCANCTAAGACTTGTTTTAAAGCCTCATTGGCTTTTCTTGCTCTAGCCCGAGTCATAGGTTATCCTAGTCCTCTTATTTGCCTCTTGGTCCTTGCCCTTGATCATGTTCTCATCATTCCCTCCCCCTTGAAGAGGATTTGTCCTCAAATCAAAGTCTCGTTCATCCACATCAAAAAGAGATAGATCAAACACATTAAATGTAGCACTGACATTATACTCACCAGGAAATTCAACTTTGTAGGCTAAATTATTGATCTTTTCCAACACTTGAAATGGACCATCTCCTCTAGGTTGAAACTTTGATTTCCTTTGTTCAGGAAACCTTTCCTTTCTAATGTGCACCCAAACCCAATCTCCTAGTTCAAACACAACTTACTTTCTTCCCTTGTTAGCTTGCTTAACAGAGCTCTCATTTTTCTTTTCAATTTGAACCTTCACACGCTCATGCATCTTTTTCACCTCTTTTTCCTTAATCAAAAAATTGTGTTTTCCCTCAAGTGTTTCACTTTTTTTCTTCTCTCTTAGTTTTCTCTCAAGTGTTTCGCTCTTTTTCTTCTCACTTTGTTTTCTCTCAACTTGCTCACTTCTCTCATTTTTCACACTCTTATCTCTATTTTTGCTCATCTCACTTTCATGATTCTTTTCTTTCCTGTCCTCTTTTCTTTCATGTTTTTCTCTTACCTCACTTCCCAAATTTCCAAGAGATGATTGTTGAACTTCCACTAATTCAACCTTTTTAGGCTGAATTGAAATTGGTTGCTCCGTCTTTGTTTGGTTCCTCCATGGAACTGAGTTGGAACTAGAAGAATTTCTTGAATTCTTGCTCTTCATTATCCTCTCCATCCTTTCATAGAGCTCATCAAATTTTGAATTGAAAAGCCTTTCTAGATTATCAGCCGATGCTTGCATTTGGAATTGTGAAAGTCCTCCTCCATCATTATGATTATCACCTACCATCTGAAATACCAAATGATATGACCAATGTTATCACCAAGTTAGAGTCTCAAATCAGAATTGATGAAAAGAAAATAAAGAGACAAACACACAAAGGAATTGGGAAATCCTTTGATAGTCTCAATCTTGAATCACTCAAAAACTTAGAGAATCACTCTCTTACTATCAAAATGATGATAATCTGATTATAATTCCACTTAATTTCGAAAATGAAACCATTTGGCTAGCTATATGCTGTTTTGCCATTTGGTTGTTACAAAAACTCGAAAGTCAAAACTGAAAACTAAAAGCAACTCAATGCCACAAGAAACATAACTGAAAACTAATAATGAGCACCAACTAATGCTAACTAATGGTGTCATCTAATGCAAAAACGAGCTGAATAAAAAATCAACAAAAATCTCATGGCATGGCCATTTATTTGCTAGACAAAATATAAAAAAACACTCTAAAAAAATCTCATTCAAGTTATACCACTTGGACCGCACATTTCCATGATGCAATTCACCATTTTAGGCTCTTCATTGTCTAAATTAAGCCCCATTTTCATAATGGTTGCCAAAACTTGTTTTAATGCCTCTTTTGTTTTTCTAGCTCTTGTTATTGGCATTGGTCCTCCAAGTCCTTTAATTGTCTTTTGATCCTTGCCCTTGATCATGTTCTCATCAAAGTGCATGAATAGTGTTTGGATTAGCTACTTTGACTTGTTGACTTTCTTTGGTTTTTGTGTGTGTGAGAGAGAGAAAGAGAACCGTGAGCTGATGGCCTTAGCCATGTGGCCAATTTTCGATCATGTTTGATCATGTTTGGTCGTTAGCTATTCGTGTGCTTCATGTACGGGTATCCTAAAAATATTTCGATCACCCCATTGTGATCTACTAATTTCCCTAAGATGGAATTTAGGTCAATCCAAGGTATTTGTAAATTTATTTTCATAAAAGTGTTCTTTACAGATACATTTGATGCAGAATTAAAATCCTGTGTCGAAAGGTAATTAATTCGGTGTATACAGATTTTCGCGAAATCGCGAACTAACCTTTACAGACATTTTTGGCGTAAGAAGTTATGTTTTTATATTTGTATCTTAAATGGGAAGCATGTATATATATTTATTTGATGAGATTTTCACTAAGAAAAAAGCGGGATATTACAAAGAGCTTCGTCAAAGTTTCCCAACGCTATAAAAAAGACAATGACACTACAGGTTAGAATTGACTTATCCCAAACCATAATAATCCCCCAAAAAATCAACTTAGTATTTTCACCCAATCTACTCACAAGTTGGAAATTTTAGGGTTTAGGGTTTAGGGTTTAGGCTAAGAAAATTAACAACATAAACATGATATTTAGGCTAAGAAATTACCCTTGAAGACCAACGAAGAGAGAAAATTTGAGTAGTGTAATACCCTAGCTAACTGCATACCCTCGAGTAGTACGCAATGCTCACTAGGTTGTTAATCATTTGGTGGGATTACTTATAGTCCTTTATTATCATTTGAAAATACAAGATTAAGGAAAATATGGACCATTTTAAAACTTTTCCACTTGTTACTTTATTTGCAAAATATGAGCCACGCGTGAATCAAAGCATATAATACAAACGATAGAGCGGAAGCTTAAAAGTAATAATCATTACTGGCATAAATAATTACATATACAAGTATCTGGTCCATCACAAATTACAACCATCAGAATATCATAATAGTTTACATATACAAGCCAAATACCTCAAAATACATATCAAAATATAGCAAAATGTCCATCTGATGCCAAACTAGACTGGCTGATCCTCGGTCCTCTACTACTCCACATTCGGCTCCTCATAGGGCTCCTCGTAGCCCTCATACTCTTCGCCTGCTCCTGGAAGCATAAGCGAGTGGGGGTGAGAACAGTCGTCCTCAGTGGTTAACCTTAGCGTAAGGGATCCCTTTTTCTCGCTTATCAACCCGGCCGCTCACGTGTTTCTAAGTGAACATGCATACTAACATCCTACTGATTATTATCTGGCCTAAGGTCCTGAACAGATTTATCTACTTTACTAGGTGACTGGGGAACTAGTCTTGCTTATCTAAGTTCTCTTGACGGTATTTACTTCATACACATGCTCATATACATTATCATATACTTATACATTACATACTCATTCATCATGTCATTTCATATTCATTCATTTCATACTTTATGCATGCTAACTTTGAGACTCTCTTATGCGCACTGGCTAACTAATGGACAGGGGCGCATCCTGCTTTCCATGCTCTCGGCTAACTAATGGACCGAGGCTGCGTCAGCTCCTAGCTAACTAATGGACCAGGGTCGCGTTGAGTCTTTCCCACTCATGTAGATGCGGCCAAACATCTACAACCTGCTTCTATCCTCTGATTGATGTCGACCATGCAGCGCTATAACCTGAGTGGTTGCGAACAACCGCGGATAACTAATGTTCCTTCTCCGATCATCAATAGAGATAACCGTCCACCTAGTGGGAGGGCGAGGGGTTAGCCCTATGACACAACCAAGTGCAAACCCATACATCATCATCATCATATCATTATCATTTCTTAGGTGTGACGTCACCCTTTCTCATTCATCTTTTCTTTCTTTCTTTCTTTCTTTATTTTCCTTCCTTCTCATTAACCAATCCCCCATTTGTGGGGACTGGTGAGGGATGTTTCCGCCAAGAGAGATGCGTCCTATCATATAGCTACATGCTTGTTCCCTAAGGTTCAATTATGCTCTTTAAAATTTACGTGATTAACCTCTAGTTCTCATGATGCATGATAGCATAATCATTCCTAAAATACATATTCTACATGCAATGTTCCACATACATCATCATAAACATAACTCATTCATTCATCATACACATACTTGTAACCACTCAACAACTTCGGCGTCCTCCGCAGAAACCCACTCAACACCACTGATGGTGACCACTCAGCACTCTTCACGTAACCCTCTAAGCACTCTAGGGATCCTCCGCGGAACCCAATCAGCATTATTCCTGGTGTCCACTCAGCACTCTTCACGTAACCCTCTCAGCACTCCAGGGATCCTCCGCGGAACCCACTCAGCACCACTCTTGGTGTTCACTCCTCAACTTTCTAGACTCCTCTCAGTCTCTTTCCGCGGAATCACTCAGCACTATCCCAGGTGCCCGCTCATTAACTTTCTAGACTCCTCTCAGTCACTATCCGCAGAACCACTCGGCGCTTACTCCTTTACTTATTTTCTCTCATTTTCTCTCATTCACACCCCAGGGATCCTCCGCGGAACCCACTCAACACCACTCCTGGTGCCGCTCAACAACTCTCTACAGACTCCTCTCAGTCACTTTCTGCGGAACTACTCAGCAGCATCCCAGGTGCCACTCAACAACACATACTCCTCTCAGTCACTCTCCGCGGACCCACTCGGCACCTTTTCCAGGCGTCGTTCAACACTTCTCTGCATACTCCTCTCAATCACTTTCCGCGGAACTACCCAGCTATACCTGACGAACCAGAATCTGTTTTCTTTGCTTTTCTTTCCCCTTTGCTCATGGATGCTCCTTGAGTTTCTTTTTTCACATATTCTAACCATCATATACTAAGCTAGTCCAAGTCACAGGACCCTTCAGAATCATCTCCTAAGTCCTAACATAGCATTTCTAACATAATTTATCATAAGGCATACAAGCACATAAACACATACAAGCAAACATAAGCCACCAAGGGGTGACCAAGCCAAGTTTACCTACTTGTATAAGAACCTGGCGGTGGTTAGGGAAGCTTGGAGTGAAGTCCCACAAGCCTTGTTGTTTCCAAAGCTTGAGCTCCTCCTTTCTCCAAGGTGAAGAACTTCGAACAAGGTGGAGGGAGAAGAGGTTGTTCCTCTTGATTTTGGAAGGAAGAAAATGAAGAAGGATGAGGAGACTTAGGGGGCTGCGCTTCGGTTCTTGGGAGGTGGAAGAGGGTGGCAAGAATGCTTGGCTTAAAGCTTGATGTTGGGTGTTATTGGAGCTTGGCTTGGTGTGTGTTTTTGGAGAATGTGGAAGATGAAATTTCTCTTGTAAATTTGGGGGAAGG
>QANU01053935.1:12543-25861 GCA_003254905.1 Nissolia schottii
AAAAAACGTGCAGCCCATCTTCTTGTAGCTGCTGAAATTTCATTTTATTCCGGTTCCGGTTCGCTCGTGTTTTATCGTTCGCAGTGTCGGTGCGTCGCGCACAGTCGTCCGAAAAATATTCCGTTTGGACCGTCGCGATCCTCAATTTCCCACCTACCTAAGGGTATTAATGTTTGAAGGAGTTTGTGAATTTTTTCTCCGGAAGATTATTTTCACGTACACCGTTTTGCATGCCAAATTTCATCGGCGAACAACGGCTGTTCGGTTGTCTGTCGAAATTTCTACCGCGACACGTCCAAATTCCTAGGGATATTTTAGCTAAAATTTCCCATCTCAATTCTCTAATCATGATTAAAAATTAATTAATCACGATTATTCCTCTAAGAGAAAATCGGGATGTTACAGCATCCATGTCACAGATCGCTCAGCGCTTCTGCTTGGAGCTCAGCGGTCTACCCTGGCTCTTTACCACGTAAGGTCTTACTCAGGTCAAGGCACAGTGCAGCAGCAGGCCGCTCAGCGCCCTATGGGGCTGCTCAGCGCCCTGGTGCGTATAACACCTGAACCTGAAGCAAAACAGCAAGCTTTCTCATGTTTCTTTCCTGCTTCTTCCAAGCTCTTGGGCCTTAAACATACATCATCTTTACCCATCATTTGACTTCCTAGAAACATCCTAACCATGCTTACACAATCCAAATCCTAACCAAGCATTTCTAACAATTTCTTTACATACACATGCACATACAATCACATAAACTTCTAAAACACCAAGGAGGTTGATAGCCTATGTTACCCACCTTATTTAGAGGCTTAAGAGGGTGGTTGGATGAGGAGAGAGTTGGGGGAGAGTAGTCCTCCAAGTGCAGAGCTTCCTCCCAGCTTCTGACAGGGTTTCCGCAGTGCGACCGTAGAGCACACGGGCAGAGTTTCGGCACTTCTAATGAGCATGGATTAATGAAATAAGGGCTGGTGGTCTTGGCTTTATATAGCCACGAAATATGGCCATTTTTCCCATTATGCCCTTGCCAAAATTACCAAAATGCCATTACTAATTTAATTTGTTAATTAATTAATTAAGTTGGATAAATATGAAGTCACATCGGGTCACATCAATGAATAGTAACCCTTATTTTATTATTTTTTCCCTAAAAATCTGATTCATCACGTGGTCATCTCCAATGTGGGTCCCACTCAGTCCCGTTTTGCTTCTATCCGGTCGTTCGCAGTCTCGGTGCGTCGCGCACAGTCGTCCAAAAAATATTCTGCTTATACCGTCGCGATCCCCTAATTTCCCTCGACATGGGACTATGATTGGTTTAAGGTATTTGTAGGAGTATTCTTCACAAATACCTTTGATCCGTTATCTCTCGTCGGTGTCTGGATAGGACCATTCCGCTGGCTTTTCAGCGATCACCTGTTCTTACCTATCCTTCCTAATGAGGTTTTGGGACTATTCTAAGATGTTTGTACCCTTTCTCCAGTATTGGTTAGGTTTCCAAAGACTTTGGAATTCTCTGCTCCGTTCCACTGGCTAAACGGGGCCAAACAGGGTTATTCTAGTGCCTGCGGAATTGTCTGAAATTGAACAGAATTCTATCTGACAGACGGTTTAGATTTTCTATCCAATTCTAAAGGTTAAAAGGAATCCTTTGAGTGTCAGTAGAATTTCGAGAAACTAAACAGAATAATTTCTACAAACACTCGTGTCCTCGGGAATCAGGCTTCTACTTTCTTGACGTCTCCAGCGTTACTAGTGTTTTCGGACATCCTCTCTTATTCCCGTGCTCTTGGGTATTCTATACTCCTTCTATTTCTTTTAGATTCTCCCTTTTCACCTTAATATCTTAAGGTTACCGTTCCAACCTCGATCGCTCCGATTTCCTATTCTCATGGGTTCCCTCGCACACTTAACACCTCTTCCTTCTTAAGCTTAGTACACCCTCCTTTGTCCTCCAAAACCCAACCTTTCTCACTGCTGTAGGTGAAACCTAAATTGGATTATACCGCCGCACTCGGACTTTATCCCCTCACACTCAATTGTTATCCTATCTTCTTAGATTTATGTTTATACCTCCATCCCTAGTTGTACTCTTTCCTACATCCTTAACCTCGTTTATACGATGTATACATGTCCTCTTTAAACTTATTTATTCCACTACCATGCTCACTCGACTCTCATGCACTCCTCTCTTTACTTTCTTATTTTCCACATTCTTTCCATAAGTCTTATTCTTCCCCCTTCGAGATTCCAAAGCCTAACCTCCTTAAATCTGGCCTTTGTCCACCCTAGTCACATAGTCACGTGTGTCCCGGTGCTTGACGGACACTTGTAGCTCGCACTTCCAACCTCGAAAGGAGTTCGTACACGAATTTATTACGTGAAAATCTTTGCTAAGGGAAAACTGGGATGTTACAGTTTCCGCTCGAATGTATGCTCTAACGCGATAAGGCTCCTAATTTAGTCTATGTAACGTACAAGGAAAATTTTAATTTGGTCCATATTTTGGGTAACAGTATTTTTAAAGTATAAACAGGACTAAGTATTAGCTCCACCAAAGCAGATAACAACTTAGCCAGCAAGTTTGCGACTTAAGCGTAGGCTAGCTAGCTAGGGTGTTACAGTTGCAAAGCCTGGGGAAGTGTTGCTAATTGATTTTAGCTTTATGAAAAGTGTTTCACTTGTTAGAATAAAAACCTTATGAGCCATTAACCATAATATCATAAATAAGTGCTAACTATTAGACTATAAGGTAAAACAATTGAACCTTTAATAACTTGACCGGTTGTGCTCTTTGGTTCTTCAACTGTGTCTTTGCCTTTTTCTTACTTTTTGTTGATGATCTTGTCGTCATCAAAACCCAGCCATCAGAGGTCAGAGAGAGGATCTTTTTCACAATATGAACGTAAGTAAACCTAGCATGTAAGTACCATCAAGAGAACACTCGAGACGGCCTATATGGAACAAGTGAATAAAGTTAATAAGCATGAAACCCTAGATAAGGAAAAGACTAGAGATTCCCCGTCACATAATAAAATAGATAAAGCTACTCAGGAATAGGAGGAATGATAATTATTAGTAGGAATATAGTATGCATGAACACGTAAAGATCTCCTGAGTGGCCTGGATCTTAACCGAGTTAAAGAAGAAATCCCTATGCTAAGGTATCCCACTGAGGACGAAATGTTCTCACCCCTACTAGCTCATGATTCCAGAGGCAGACGAGGGTTATAAGGAGTAGCAGGAGGAGCAATGAAGGTCGGTTACAGGCTGTCGGTATCTGAGAGGCAAGACTTCGAGGCGGTTGAGATGGGCTAATATAGCTGTGCATTAGATAGACCTTTTGTTGTAAAGATTGAACAATGTATTTTGATGGATATGTTGTGGATATGTAAATTATTATAATACTATGTGGATTGTTGTAGATATGTGTGATGGACCACGTGTTTGCTTCTCTGACTGATTATACTATGATTGATTAATAATCGCAAGCCCAAGGCTCTATTGCTTGTATTATATGTATCTTGTTCATGCGCGGCTCATACTTTAAGAATGAATCACAAGAAAAAAAAGTTTAAAAATGGTCCATTTTTTTCGTAATCAAGTATTTTCGAAAGTAATGAAGGACTATAAGTATTCCCACCAATTGCTTAATAACGTAGTGAGCATTGCATACAACTTAAGCATAAGCAGCTAGCTAGGGGTGTTACAGTATTCGCATGGCTCCTAATTTCATGATAAGAACAACTGGTTAAGAAATTTTTAAATCAGTCCATATTTTTTGGGGTAAATAAATATTTTCTAAAGATAATAGGACTATGAGTATTCCAACCAAGCAGATAACAACCTGGTTAAGTGTAGTTTATGACTTAAGCGTAAGCTAGCTAGCTAGGGTGTTTCAATCACCACAACTTCAACATTAGAGTGAGAGGCAACCATAGGAGAACTAGACGAATGTTGGAGGCTCATTGATCTCCCTGATAAATGGAGAACTTATCTTATTATTCTTATCGATTGATGTATCTTTATTTATTTATCTACTCTTTCTTTTATTTACCTCGTATGAGATAAATCTCTATTGTTAGGACATGGATGGAAGCTTTCTGTTGTCCAATTTGTAATCTTATGATTCTATTCCTTTTATGTTTAATTGATGTTACGATTGCTATTCTATTTGTATTGAACTGTGTGTATGCCTTATCAACGTATTCATAGTTAGCACCCTCACAGGAAACTCAAGACAAAGAGTGCAGGATAGGGCAAGGTTATGCAAACCATAGGTTGAGCAAGACGTTGAGAGAGTTTACGCGATTTGTGTAGTCATGTGAGGTAAAACACCCTAGCTAACTGCCTACGCTTAAGTCGTATGCAAAGCTCACTAGGTTGTTTACTACCTGGTGGGAATACTTATAGTCCGTTACTAATTTCTGGAAAATACTAGTTTAGGAAAATAGGGACCGATTTCAAACTTTTCGTTCGTATAGATTGTTTCATAAGATAGGAGCCATGCGTCAGAAAGAACAATTATTACAAGTGGTAGAGGCGTTAGGCTTAACTGATAATAGTCTAGTAATAACAATTATGAGATACACACCCATTCGGTCCATCACAGAAAGTCATATAGTTATTACAATAAATAATGTACAATCAGCATGTTCGTTGTATACAATACATGTCATCAAAATAAAAGAGCTATTTATAACCCTTTTCAGTCTGCCCTTAGCAAAACACTTGCTCCAGTGGGGCTCCTACGTCCACTTCCTGTCACAACCGCCTCACAGCTCCTTGGGTGGTTCGTCGGCGTCCTCGTAGTACGAGTCATTATAGGTTCCTGGAGTCATAAGGTAGTGGGAGTGAGAACGGTAGGTTCTCAGTGGAGATAACTTTAGCACTGGGATTTGGCGTTATGTTTGGTTATACTCCTGGCCGCTCAGGGGTTTCTAAGTGTACATGCATACTAACATCCCTACTAGTTATTATCTTTGCTTACGGTCCTGAACGACTTTATCTACATTACTAGGTGATAGGGGATCTAATCTTTCTTATCTAAGTTCCCATGCTTGTTACTTCCTTCGCATATATACCTACCCGTCTTGAGTGTTCTTTTGACGGTACTTACGTGATATTTGTTTATCTTCTTACTTATTCATACTTTCATACATACATTCTGACATACATCACATACATACATTCATGCATACATTACATACTGTAGTTCTTTCTATCTTTCTTAATTCTTTGAGTCCTTCCACCCATGTAGTTGTGGCCTTCGACTATAACTTTCTTGCATTCCTTATCATTGACGACCCGGCAGCGCTCTAACTAGTGTGGTAGCTAGCCATGTAAAGCTCATAGGAGGAATGTATCGAGCAACGATATGAACAACCATCAAACTGCTGGGATGGTGAGGGGTCGGCCCTGGCAACGTGACCGAGCGTGGTACTCGTTACCCCCACCCTAGCATCCCCTTTCGATGCTACTAGGGAGGTAACCATACACCGCTAGGCATGCCCTTTCGATGATACCTACGGCGGGCTTCCACTTTCCGTATGCCCTTGCGACGCTACGGAAGTGGGTCTGTCATTCGTTACCCCCACCATAGCATGCCCTTTCGACGCTACTAGGCGGGATAACCTCACACCTCTAGGCATGCCCTTTCGACACTACCTGAGGGGGCTTCCACCTTCAGTATGCCCTTGCGATGCTACTAAAGTGGGATCGTTAACTTTCTTTGGACCTTTGTGACGTCACGTCCGTTATGATTTAACCTTTATTCTTTTCTTTCCTTTCTTTGTACTTCTCATGACATTACTTATTCCCTAAGGTTCAATTATGATCTTTACCTGTTACATGATAAATTTCTAGTTTTCTAAGGTTACCCTAGCACCTATTGACAACCTGGTCCTCATGATGCATGATATCCTGACCTATTACATCCAATGTTCCACATACATCAGTCATGCACATCATTTGAATCATGGCTTGTTGGAACTATGTTCCCAAGACAGCTTCCATGGAACCTTGGCCTCTTAGACCGCTCAGCGTGACCTTATGTCCGCTTAGCGGCCCCTTGAAACCATCACAACACCTTTTCAAAATCTTGCTCCCACGTGGACTTCAGGCCACTCAATGTAACATCCCGAATTCGTCCAGTTCGCGAGGCTCGTCGGTTGCGCCACCAAAACGGTCGAGAGGCGTGGAGAAATTTCGAGACGAGAAATTAAACCCCCAAATCCTCAGAAGAGGGAAGGGTAAGCGACTAGGTTTTGGGACCCCATAAATTTTTCGGAACCGTCGGCCGAGTTTCGGCTCGAACGGGAAAGGTTTGGGATACTAGAAATCACCGGTGGCGGTTCTTGACCGGGCAAGACTGCCGAAAATCCCTGAACGACAACTCCCCAATTGAAGGGAAAAATTTATGGATCACAGCGGTATGTCTGAAATATTTTTAGGACAGCCGGACGGGGGATAAATCGGACAAAATGCGACCAAACGAAACAGGAACCGGTCCTGGTGAGGTTTCTATCTCCATCAGGAGATATTTACATATATTAAAAATAAATAAATAAAGAAATAAGAAAATAAAAGCAACAGAGAAGGAAAAAAGAAAAAAGAGAAAAGAAAAAAGAAAAAGGGAAACCTCAGTGGCTATAAATAACCAAGCTACATAAAGAAAATTTACATAGCTTTCAGTCACTTTCACAAACACCAGTCCCGTTCTGACACATCTCGGTTTCTTGCTGGAGTCCCAGAAAAATTACAGGAGCACGCCGTAGCGAGCAGGAAATTTCGAGCATCGAAGCTATCTAGTAAGAATCTCCATCGGATGTGGGTAACTCTAAAGCCCACTGTCTAGGTGGTTTAAGTTTTAACTATATATGTGTTATTCTGTGTATTGGACTGTAAAAATATTTAGTAGTATTTTGGGAGAATGTAGGGTGAAAAGGCTTTTGGGAAATTTTGATGAATGAAATGCATAACTGTACCGATTGGAATCCTAGGAATAGTAAACCTCTGGAGAAAAATGAGAACTGAAGCCTCGGGGTCCTATTCAACCAGCTTTCAATCGATTGAATGGAGTTTTCAATCGGATGAAAACAAATTTTGAGCTTTCAATCGATTGAATTCTTATTCAATCGAATGAAAGAAAAACCTCAGATTTCAATCGTTTGAATCCTAAGTTCATTCGAATGAAAGAACTCGGAAGGTTTTCAATCTACTGAATACCAATTTCAATTGAATGAAAGAACTCCCAGGAATTGATTCGAATGAAACCCTAGACATTCGAATGAATCCTGAAGGACTTGAGATTTTTGTGGTTCCAAGGAGTCCAATGAGTCCGGGTATGCCTATTTTGGTATTTGAAAGCACGCATCATGAGGAAAGGCCGTCATAAGAGTTAGGACGACCTTAGATAATTAGAAGCTCACTTTAAAATCTAATGAAGATCATAATTGAACCCTAGGAAACCAAGAAAAGTTAGGGAGTCCCGATCCCAGTTGGTATGGTAGACTATAGTAAGAAGTCTAGTTATATAGTTAGGAAATCCCTATTCTCTTGGCAATGTCTTATAGACACGCCCCTCGCCAATTCAGCAAGATGAATTGGTTATGAGCAACGCAGGTAAAGAGACCTGATCACGGTATGAAAAACGGGCATAGGCCCAGATACGTAAAACGGGCATAGGCCTAGATATGTAAAACATGCATAGGCCTGTACAAATGAAATGATAACTAAGGGGCCCCACTAAGAGAGAAAAGAGAAATGGATCGAGCCATAGGGCCGATCAAAGCACGTCCACGCCTGATCACTCATAGGTTTGATCCCTCGCCATTCCAGAAAGAGGGGATGGTTGCACTAATTGTATTTGATGTTTACCTCCTACGAGTCTTGCATGGTTAGCTACCATACCGGTAAAGAGCGCCGCCGAGTCGATGCAATAGTGGCAAAAAGAGGTTGTAATCCAAGGCCACGATTACAAAGGTGTAAGGACTAAGTAGGACGCAGCCACAGAGCGCGTAAGAGATCCCCAGATTTCCCTCATGCACCATGGAATTAATTGTATGCATTGATGATTGATGACATGATGATATGTATGTATGTATATCGACTTAAGCGTTATATATAACTGTTCATGCATTGTATATCGTCAAGGGAATGACCCAAGACGAATAGTATGTCTCTAGTAGCAACGTACGGTTAATAAGCACGAAGCCCAGGTAATGACAAGATTAGAGGACCAATCACCTAGTAACGTAGATAAAGCTGCTCAGGACATAGGTACAAGATAATAATTAATAGGGTTTAGCGTTGCATGACACGTAGAGGTTTTCCTGAGTGGCTGGAGTATGCCCGAGTAATTGAACTATAGAAGCCACGCTGAGTTCCCCACTAAGAACGAAGCCGTTCTTGCCCCCACTCGTGTATGACTCCAGTTGATAGGCATGTCATCGCCGCCTCCCAAGGACGTTTGGTTGTTCACGCGCTCACGACAGTGCAATTACCGCACCTACACCTTACTAGAGACCAGCACGTTCGCTCCTGCGAACTTTCTGGGAGAGATTCCGGAGCAGGTTTGTCGCAGGCTTCGAGGGCCAGGGTCGTCGTCCATGCGCCCCATTTGGATCGACGAGCGTCCAGGTAGCTGCACCCGTGATAGATCCACGTTGATGGAGAGGAGGATCCTCTGCCGCTGGGGCCAGAGCCACAGCCGGTACCCGAGCCAGAGACAGACACAGAGCCAGCTACACCTCTGGTTCGAGGCTGAGGCACGCGCACTACCGCCCGCAACAGCGTTCTCCCAGTGCAACCACGCAGGTTCGTGCCCCACAAGTTCACCACCATGACGGATATTCCAGCGAGGATGAGGTGGATCCCGCAGAGCGAGAGTAGGATTCTGATGAGTAGGGTGTCAGGACCCAGCCAGGGTTGCAGCCGTAGGAGTGTCGTACACGCAATGAGTAGTACTCATCCGTGTGCGTAGGGTTAGTTCACTTGTAGTATTGTATATATGTACTATTGTATATAGAGTGATGTTGGATATGTATGTCCGTGGTAAGGCAAGGATACTTATTATGATATCAATGTATAATTATGTGTGTGTTATTCTGGGCCGTATGTGTATTTTCTTCAGGTACTCGCCGTACGCCAGGTATGTACTCGTGTTTCCTTTACTTTCTTTTATGATATACTTATGCGAAGTATGATGCGTATGGCTCAATATTTTCATAGTATGATTAAAGGAAGTTTTAAATTGGTCCGTTATTTTGTAAACCCTAATTTTAAACCAGGATATAGAATCATAAAGGTTCACAGCACTAGAAGAGCGCCACCTAGCCGGGAAGTCTATGACTTAAGCATAGGCCGACTAGCTAGGGTGTTTCACTCAGCGGGTCCTATGGCCGCTCAGCGTCCTGAAGCACGTTCCCAAAAATTTTCCATCCTTATCACTTAGCAGAGTCCAGGACCGCTTAGCGGTTCATGAGTCCGCTCAGCAGCTCATGAGGCCGCTCAGCGATACCTGGGCAAAACTGCAGCATACTGCTTTGTTTTTCGTGTCTTCTTTTCCTCCGTTCTCATGGCCACGTCTTGGGTTTCTTTCACACATTCCAACAAGTATATTACAACCTAACCCAGGTCACAGGACCCTTCAAAATCATTCTAAAATCCTAGCATAAGTTCTAGCATACATAAGCATAAAGGCATACACACACACATAAACAAATAACAACCACCAAGGAGGTGAGTAAGCTAGAGTTACCCACTTATTGGGGGCTGATTAGATGTAGAAGAAGGTGTGGGAGAGTAGTCCTCCAAGCCTCGAGCGTTGTCCAAGCTTTGGTCGGAGTTTCTACAGTTTAACCCGCGACGTACACGAACAGAGTTCCAGAATATTCTTAATTAATTTTCTGAATATGAGGGGCTATTTATAGCAAAAATTCTGCCCCCAAAATTACCCTTTTGCCCCTCAAAAAATTTACCATTTTGCCCTTTTTAATTTCATTTCTTAATTAATTAGATTAGATAATTAAGGAGTCAAATCAATGAATAGTAACAATTATTTTATTATTTTTCTTGGAAAATCTGTAGCCATCACGTGGGGTAAATCAGATTTGGGTCCCTCCCAGTCCCGTTTCACTCATGTTTGGTCGCTCACAGTCCTGGTGCGTCGCGCACGGTCGTTCGAAAAATATTCCGCTTATACCGTCGCAATCCTCTAATTTCCACTAACATGGGACTAAAGTTAGTCAAAGGTATTTATATAGTTTTCTCCGGAAGTGTGTTCTTCACAGATGTCTTTGATACGGTGTTGAACCCTGGTGACTGCAGACCACCATTCTGCTTGCAGTTTCGTTATTTCCCAACCTTCCCAATGAGGTCGTGGGGCTATTCAAAGGTGTCTGAAACTTTTCCCCGGTACCGATTGGGTGTCCAGAGACTTGGAACTCTCTGCTCAATTTTACAGGCTAAATGGAGTTATTCTAGTGTCTGCGGAATCGTCTGAAACTAAGCAGAACTCCATTTAACAGACAGTTTAATCTCATCATCCAATTCTAAGGGTCAGTAGGAATCATTTGAGTGTCGTCACAATTTGTCAAAACACAACAGAATAATTCCTACAGACTTCCACCTATTTACTCATACCAAGGGTCCTACGATCCGTTGCGCGGGGAAATTCTTACTAAGAAAAGAGTGGGATGTTACATTTCACTCCCTTAGAAAAATTTTGTCCTTGAAATTTAGGTGTAATGATAACTCGTACCTTTCGAACAGCTCTGGATAGGCTTTCTTCATGTCGGCTTCTGGCTCCCATGTCTGCTCTTCTAACTCCCCATTCTCCCACACTACTCGTACCATAGGAATTTCCTTGTTTCGGGTCTTACGAGTCTTGCGATCTATGATTCGCTGGGGTGTGAGCGGTAGGGCCAAATCTTCTCTCAACTGTATCTGCTCCGGCTGTAGCACGTGATCGGGGGATGCATAGTACTTGCATAGTTGGGAGACGTGAAAGACATTGTGGATGTTGACTAGACTCGGCGGAAGAGCTATCCGATACGCTACGGGTCCAATGCGTTCCAAGATCTAGAAAGGTCCGATGAATCGTGGGCTCAGTTTCCGAATCTTCAAAGATCGTCCAATACCCATTGTCAGAGTAACCTTTAGGAAAACATGATCTCCCTCTTGGAACTCGAGTGGTCTTCTCCGGTATCTGCGTAGCTTTTCTATCGGCTTTGCGCTGTGAGCATTCTCTGCCGTACCAGCTTTATCAATTCCTCTGCTTCCTGGGTCTTCAGGGTCTAGTCTGCGATACTACCTACCATCATTCTAGCAGAGTGCCGACTTGCACTTTCGGCTATATAGAGCTTCAAAGGGAGCCATGCCTATGCTAGTTTGGTAGCTGTTATTATAGGCAAACTCCACGAACGGTAGCATTTCCTCCCAATTGCCCGACTTATCCAGCGCACAGGCTCTTAACATATCCTCTAAAGTCTGAATAGTTCGCTCGGACTGGCCGTCCGTCTGAGGATGATAAGCAAAACTTAAGTGTAACTGAGACCCCTATGCCTTCTAGAAGGCAGTCCCGAATCTAGAAGTAAACCTGGGATCTCTGTCCGAGATGATGGAAGATGGTATTCCGTGCAACCTTACCACTTCCTTAACGTATAGCTCGAGTGGTCTTCTCCATTGGGTAAGTCATTTTGACTGGAATAAAGTGGGCAGCCTTGGTTAATCTGTCCATAATTACCCAAATGGCATCCACTCTCTTCTGAGTTCTTGGTAATCCCGAGACAAAATCCATCGCTATACCATCCCACTTCCATTCTGAAATTTCTGGAGGATTTAGCAACCCATGTGGTTTCTGGTCTCGATCTTCACCTTTTGACAAACCAAGCACTTCTGTACCCGGTCCTCGACATCCCTCTACAAACCTTGCCACCAAAATATCTTCTTGAGATCGTGGTACATTTTGATGGTTCTTAGGTGCATCGTGAAATGACTTTTGTGCGCTTCCGGCTGGATATCTTCCCTTAAGCTGCCCTCTTTGGGCACGCAAATGCGCCCGTTGAAACGTAAAATTCCATCGTCTCCAGTCGTCGCCTCTTTAATCCTCCCCTCATCTATAGCCTTGCAAAACTTACACCAGGGGTCTTCCTGACAGTTTTTCTGAGCCTCTACCACTCTGTGCTTAAAGTCACTACTGACTTGTAAGGGATATAGCATCAAACGGTTATGTTGCGCGTAACAGTCAGGTCGAGATCACCAAAATCTTCCAATAGTTTCACTTCTTGCACCATCATCTGCGCCATCTGTAACGACCTTCGGCTCAAGGCATTAGCTACTACATTAGCTTTCCCAGGGCGATAGTTAAGGTTGAAGTCATAATCCTTGAGGAATTCGGTTCGGTCTGAAACACCCTAGCTAACTGTTTACCCGTACATAGTAAACAATGCTCACTAGGTTGTTATCTACTCGGTCGGAATACCTTAGTCCATAGTTATCTTTTGAAAATAGTGGCTTAAGAAAATAAGGACCAATTTTAAAACTTTTCATTTACATTGGATAAATACTAAAATAGAGCCATGCGTCAGAAAGAATAATATAACCAAGCGTATAACAGTATATTAATAAAGCATTTATTATACATTCATGTGGTCCATCATATCCGTCACATAGTTGTATATACAGTAAGTAAGCTACACATAACATGTACATAAACTGAAATATCATCTACAGAATCCGAATTATATAATATCAGAATACAAGGCTACTGGAGTATT
Source organism: Nissolia schottii (assembly GCA_003254905.1). Lineage (NCBI taxonomy): Eukaryota > Viridiplantae > Streptophyta > Magnoliopsida > Fabales > Fabaceae > Nissolia > Nissolia schottii. Next base: position 25,321 of record QANU01053935.1, read on the forward strand.
ACTCAGTAGGCCTTTGGCAAAAATCCTGGAATCCAGCTCTCTAAGTCCATCTACTATCATGGCCACTCATGGTGCTGTGGCGGCTTATCAGCATTCACAAAATATGAAGCATCTTCGGTACCTGAAGTCATAAAACAGTGGGGATGAGAACGGTAGGTTCTCAGTGGAAATAACTTTAGTTCCTGAGTCACGTATCAGATTATGTCAGACTTAAGGCCGCTCAGAGATCTCTAGTGAACATGCATACTAAACAGCCTATTATTTATTATCTGGCCTATCTGAACGACTTTATCTGCATTATGATGTGACATGGGAACTACTCTTGCTTACTACATTCTCGTGCTGATTAACATGTCGTGAATATACATAACCGTCTCGAGCGTGCTCTTGACGGTACGGCATAACAGCAGAAATATACATCCGGAATAATCAGAATACATCACCGAATACACTCAGAATTCAATCCAGCATAATACAATCATCTAAGTATGCACGACAGAGTGATCAGAATACACATCACAGAATCATCAGAATATGTTTC
>QANU01053948.1:0-12392 GCA_003254905.1 Nissolia schottii
GGTGTTGTTGTCTTCATCAAAACCATGCCATCAATGGTCAGAGGAAGAATCTTCTTCACAAGACCCAGTAGACGCAGTCAACACCCCTGGCACAATGCCTCCTCCGATCGATGAGAAGGAGGTATGGTTAACCGTGGCTGGCGGTCGGAACCGTAATCAGGTTTACGGCCGGGGCACACAGCTTACAGTGACCACCAGGGGAGGCCGATGTAGATCTGCTTCAGCGTCTTCGAGCACTCCATGGATGCTGATGTGCTCTAGGAGACGGTGCACAAGCTGAACGAGGAGCTGACCAGCAGGCGACGCAGTTGGCGGAGTGGAACAGGAAGCACGCTGAGGTCGAAGCCTTGCTTCATAGGCAAAAACAAAAAAAAGGACCAATGATAGACGAACGAAGCAGAAAGAACGAATGAAAAGAATGGACTCAAAGTTTAAGAAAGCCATGAGTGGAGGCCTCAGTAACATGGACGCCGCCAACAGCGCCAGCTCGTTTGAGTTCTCCTCGTTTTTCGACGAAGATAATGATGAAGATCATTCTCCGCCTGATTTAGGAGAATGAATTTGTATTTAAATATGTTGTTTTAGTTCATGAACTCGTTCTTTTTTTGTGTCATTGTTCAATATATATAAGTGTGTTTTTATGTATATGTTGTTATTTATAATTGTTGTTTGATTTTTCTTAATTTAACGCCGCTGAACGGATATGGGGTACGTTTAACACAACGAGTATATATATATATATATAGTACATCCGGGTTCATCGAAACGACTGGTTGCAATGTTCGTGGGACCCTCCCGATAAACAACCTGTCTAATAATCATTAACAACCGTTTTTTTTGTCACCATCATTCAATCAGTTTAAGTCATGCGCCAGACTTATAATTTTAATGTTTAATTGTAATCATGAAAGGTAGAGTAAAACAACTTGACTATTACCGTCAAAATTTGGCTATCCACCGACGGTAAATCGGGTAAGACAAAACGATGTGTTTTATTATACATGCCGCCGGTAATAACTTCTTGTTCCGACGGAAATATCATGATGAATTTAGCGTCGGTATTACCTTCCAACGGAAAAATCATGATGGATTTAACGTCGATTTATTTCCAGATTAGCGTCGGGTGTATAGAGTGGACAACATTTTTTTTCGTTTTGGCTCCAACCTTTGGCGCCATTTTTTGGGTCACCGTCGGATTTAGGTTAAACCGATGGTAAATACCAATGGTAACGTCTTTAATGAAACGAGGCGTTTAAGTGTTGATATTAGCATCGGTTAATGTCAGACTTATCTGACAGTAATCACCCCCGATAACACTTAAGCAAATTTCCTTTATCTTCACCACATCAGTCCAACATTTACAACTTCTCTTCACTTCACTTCCCTTTCCTCTTCTCTTCCCCCCATAATTACCGTCCCACCACCGTTCCCCCACCGGCGGTGGCGTCACCACTGTCCCACCATCGTGCCACCTTTTCCCTCTATTTCCTTACAAAAGACCCAAAAATTAAACTAACCATCTCCCTCAATTCCCACTTCCCTTAACTTCCCCACTGTTCCACCGTGCACAAGAGGCGGCGCCACCACCGTGTCCCCACCAAGCCACCCCCACTGTGTTCATGTTATAGTTACTCGGATTCACGTTGATGATAGCTCCTATGTGTAGATATATATTTGAAAGTTGTTGGATTGTTCTTGCTTTAACTCAATGTCTATGGTTGTTTAACTATTTGTAATTGTTGTATGCTAAGGATGTGTACAACACCACCAAATAACTTGCAAAGAGCTAAAGACCATCATCGATAAAGACGGCCCACATTACATGTGCAACTAATTTCAACGGCAATTAGGTATGCCTTAAACTTGATGTTTTAGAACAGTTGAGGAAATATACGTGTGGAATACCTAATTGTTTTGCATCCAATTAAATTAATTTCGGAAAAATTCCCAATAGCGTACGAATAATTGAATTTGTGTAACATGCACGTAGGATATTTGGAAAAAATGATTCCCACAGTTAGATATTGGATGTACGATAGATACTACGAGAACCGTGGAGTGATAAAAAGGAATATTTTGAGGGGTTCGACTACTTTTGTAGGACAACTACAACATTGCCGGGGCTGCAAAATATGCTATGTCCGTGTTTTTTGTGCAAGTGATGTAGATATCTAGATGTTGAAAGGGTTAAATTGCATCTTTACAAGAATGAGTTTGAGCCCCATTACTAGATATGGACCGACCACGGAGAAGTAGATGTTAACGGTGTCAATGAGTTTAGTCGACAACACAACGGTGGGGCTAACACGAGTCACGCACAATCTGCTGAAGATGATGAACCAGGGGGCTTTCAATTTGAGGCTAATGATAGATTTGCTGAAATGGTTAATGATGCATTCGACGGCACCATGCTTGACGAAGAACCTAATGCGGAGGCTAAGCACTTTTACAGTTTACTTGAAGAAGCAAATACTCTTATTTGGGAAGGATCTGTACATTCAAGGTTGTCTGTTGCAGTACGGATGTTGACTATGAAGTCGGACGATAACCAAGCTGAGAGATCATTTTACCAGTGGCTTTCGTTTATCCAAGAGCTAACACTGTCAAATAATGACATGCCAGCGAACTTCTACCAAGCCAAGAAAATATTCTCCAAACTTGACCTGCAGTCCTTAAAGGTTGACTATTGTCAAATGGGGTGTATGTTGTAGTATTAAGATGAAGTGAGCTTAAATGAATGTAAATTTTATGGCGCTGCTAGGTACAAACCTCCGAGAGTTGGTGGTGGGAGGTACAAGAATGTTCCATACAAGAGGATGCATTATTTATCTTTAATCCCAACACTTAAAGGACTGTTTGCCTCGATGAGTTCAGCACCACACATGAGATGGCACTACGAGAATAAGAGAAATGATGGTACTATGACCCACCCGTCTCATGGAGAAGCGTGGCAACACTTCGACAATGTTTATCCAGACTTCACCGTAGATCATCGGAACGTCAGATTAGGTCTTTGCTCAGATGGCTTTGCTCCTAATAATCAGTTTAGCAAGCCGTATTCATGTTGGCCAGTCATCGTAACACCGTATAATCTCTCCCCTGAAATGTGTATGAAAGATCCATATCTATTCTTGTCTTGTGTGATCCCCGGGCCGAGCAACCCAAAAGCCAAGATCGATGTTTTCCTCCAACCGTTGATTGATGAATTGAACATGTTGTGGAGTCCAGGTGTGCTTGCGTATGACATGTAAATGAAACAAAATTTCACGTTGAGGGCATCTTTGATGTAGACTGTTAATGATTTTTCGGCTTTTGGCATGTTGTCTGAATGGAGTACAGCTGGAAGGTTGGCGTGCCAAGTTTGTATGGAAGACATTAAGGCATTTCGCCTACCGAACGGAGAAAAACAATCGTGGTTCCTGAAGCCTAGTCACCCATTTCGCAACAGCAAGTCTGGCTTTCGGAAAAACAGAACTGAAATCGAAGAGCCACTGTAGAGGCTAACTGGTCGTGAAATTTGGAGGAGAGTAAGCCGGCTCCCAAAAATCACTGAGAGTGGAAAGGTTAGGCTTCCAGATTACAGGGAACAACATAACTGGACAAAGAGGAGCATATTCTGGGATTTGCCGTATTGGAAAGATAACTTGGTTCGTCATTGTCTCGATGTTATGCATATTGAAAAGAATGTATTTGATAAGGTAATGCATACTGTCATGAACACTGACCAAACCAGGGACAACATGAAGGCGAGAATGGACTTGAAAGAGGTATGCAGGCGCCGTGAGTTGAATTTACAGGAGCTTTCAGGTGGTCATGTCATCAAGCCGAAGGCTTGCTACACTCTCAACAAGCAACAAGTTCAAAGTGTTCTTCATTGGTTGCAGACTCTGAGATTGCCCGACGGTTTTGCATCTAACTTGGCTCGATGTGTTAACATCGCCCAAGGAAAGTTGGTTGGAATAAAAAGTCATGACTGTCACGTGTTTATGCAATGTTTGCTGCCAATTGCGTTTAGAGAACTACCGAAGAATGTGCTGAAACCTCTGAGTCAACTAAGTCAATTCTTCAAGTCATTGTGCTCATCCACAGTTAATGTCTCAAACCTAGCAGTCCTAGAACACAACATTCTGATCATCCTATGCCAGCTTGAAAGATTGTTCCCTCCTGGTTTTTTTGACGTGATGGAACATTGGCCTGTACACTTGCCTTACGAGGTTTGCATGTGTGGTCTGGTTCAGTACAGGTGGATGTATCCGTTCGAAAGATGCATGGGAGTCTTCAAGAGAACTGTTAAGAATAGAGCTCAAGTTGAGCGGTCAATTTGCGAGGCATTCTTGACAAAAGAAACATCTTTATTCTGTTCCTACTACTTGCTGCTAATGTTAATTGCAGTAGAACCATGGTGGGACGAAACGATGATGGTGGAGGAATGCCTAATCAGTCAACACTCTCTATATTCAATCCATTCGGCCGTCTAGCAGGAAAGGGTTTAGATTACTGGTTGAACACGCAAGAAAAGGAAGCAGCCCACCTGTGTGTTTTGCTCAACTGTGAAGAAGTGTTACCCTACTATGAGTAAGTTCGTTTCATCCATCCTTAATATACTTTTTTTGATTAACATACATTAAAAGAAATCGTTTCTTACCAGCACACTCCGTTTCAGGATGTTTTAATGAGAATTTGCCGACCAATGCACCGATCAAATGTTTCCTCCATGGTTTGCAAATTACTTATGTGCTTAACGATTCTATGTTATATACTTTAACTGACTAAAACTATTCCTATCATAACCAATCTAATAACTTAACTTCACTTGCATATTTGTAGGTGCGTAATAATTTTAGTAACGATAGTAAGTTGATGAGTTTGTCGTGGGGACCAATGAACAAAGCGATTAGCTGGCCCATTTATTTTGTTAATGGATACAAGTTCCACACACAAAAATGGGCAGCTAATCAAAAGACAAACAACAGTGGTGTTTGCGTCAAGGGTGAATATTCCAATATTGAGGAAACATGTACTGATTTTTACGGAGTGCTTCAAAAAATACGTGTATTGGAATATAAGCACAATGACCCATCTAATTAGGTTGTTCCTTTCTTCTGTCATTGGTACGATCCTTCAGCAAATGGAACACGAACTCATCCGGATTACTCTATTACTAAGATTAATCATGCAAGGCGTTACAACGAGTATGATCCATTTATCCTTGCGGTAAGAGCAAAGCAAGTATACTATGCTAGCTATCTAGGAGCAACTCAGTCAAGTTGGAAAGTTGTGATCAAGAGCAAACCGAGTGGCCGCATTGAGTTGGATGGCATGCAATCAGCTATGCAATCATCGAACGACCAACCATATCAAGTAGCAGACCTATTCCCTTCAACAATCGCCGTTCACACAACAGATAGAATCACACTGGTTACAGCAAACGACGAACCATAGATACTTCAAAATTCTAACATTCATCAACAATTGCAATCAGATGTCAACGGTGACACTGACAAAGAAGAAGAGGTAGAAGAAGAAGAAGAACAACAACAAGAACAAGAAGAAGACGAAGACGCAGAAGAAGAAGAAGAAGAAGAAGAAGAAGATTTTGACTCGGGCTTAAATTCTGAAAATGACATTGATAGTATCTATTATTCATCGTCAAACTAGCTGCGATTTGTATAAACCCTAAACAATTTAGATATTACACTTCTTTCGTTACATCGCAAGAAGTTATTGCTGTGTGCTCTTTAATTGTTCTGTTATTACATAATTAGCTATTAAATATAAATTTATGTATAATAATAAACTAAAAAATTTAATTACAATTATTTATAACTAATTTCAAATGTTTTATTAAGTTAAATTTGAAATTGTAGTCTTTTTTCGTGTCAATTAAGGATTTCAGATTTATAACTTAATTAANTTATTTAAATGATAATATAATTATTAAATAATAAAATGGCATTAAATTATTTAAATAATATAGTTATCTACTGTAAATCTAATTAAAATATATTATAATTATTTTAAGTAAATAATTATATATAACTGCAAATTTGGAAAAAATAATTTTACTCCTACCGTCGGCTTCACACGACGGTAACAAATGAATACAATAATATTATTTTACCGTCGGTTTCACACGACGGTAATACATGAATAAAATAATATTAGATTACCACCGGTTTCACATGAAGGTAATAAATGAAAAAACTAAATTATATTACCATTGGTTTTACACGATGGTAATAAATGAATAAAATAATATTATAATTACCGTCGTATATCACCGGCGGTAAAGCCTTAATTCAGTTCCGATGTACCATCGGTAATGGCAATCAGTAACCTATGAAATAAAATATTATTATTTTTCCGTTGTATGTAACTGACGATAATGCGGGTCTGATTCGGTCTACGCTGAACCGGATTGCGGCAATTTTATCCGTCGGAAATTAGCGTCGTCTATGCCTAACCGGCGCTAATTTGATTAGGATCGACCACTTTATCACTGAATAAATACCGACGGTGATTTCGACGGTAATACTGAATTCCGACGGTAATAGTCAAATTTCTAGTAGTGTATGGCGTATAAGGGTTAAGGTTTAGGGAATTAGATTTTGGGTTTAGAGTTTAGGGTTTTGGGAATAGGAAATAAGGTTTAGCTTTAGGGTGTATGGGTTAAGGTATAAACTATTGGGAATCAAGTTTAGGGTATAAGGTTTAGGATTTAGGGTATAAGGTATACGGTATTGGATTTAGGATTTAGAGTATAGGATTTATGGTGTAGAGTTTATGGTTTAGGGGGAAGGGTTTAAGGTATAAGGTATATGGTATATGGTATATGGTATATGCTTTACGATATAGGTTATACGGTATAGGTTTAGGATTTAGGGTAAAATAAAGGTAAACTAAGATCTCATGCTTAGGGAGGTTCCCAAGTAAGAGAGGTGCGTCACAATGGACAACTTAAATACAAAGTCTTGTCCTCAGCTAGAATTTTCCTTAACATACATCTTCTCCCACCAGAATCTTTCCTTAACCATGCTCTTTTGTTAAAAGGTTTCAAACAATATGAATATCTATATCACTTAATACTAATCATACACACGCAACATGACTTTATTTAATGCAATAAAGCAGTTGATCCCATGTAGTTCTAAAATAGTTTCATGATTTTCTAAAATAGCTTTGTAAATATCTACTTCATAAATAAGGAGTTTCTAAATAAATAATCATAAGAAAATAACTAATGAAATAAAATAATTCTTAATAATAAATAACTTCATAAATACATAAAATAAATTACTAATTTCTACCTCCTAGAATTTTATATAACATGCATGAATAAAGTAATTCTTAAATAAATAAATACATAAATAAATAACTTAAAAAATAAATACATGGTCTAAAATAGACCATGAAGAAAGTCACTCACCTTAAAATGCCTGACTGCTAAGGAGCACTAAGTTAGGAGTTCCTGACGCTTTACATGGAAGCACTGTTTTCCCACGAACAGAAAATGAGAGGGAGAAAAGAAATAAACAAATTGGAGCAAAAAGTCTCACAAAAGTGGGACCTCTCAAGCTCTGAAGTGAATTAGCAAGTCTAAACACTCACGGAAAGCTTCTATATATAAAGGGAGGAAGAGACCCCTTTCTATAGCTATATTCGATGTGGGATTAATTCCCAGCCTGCTGTAGCACGCCCAGTACTACAGCGCGCGAGATGATCCCCTGTGAACATCATCTCGGGTGAGACGTGCCTCCTTTTTTCTCTTTCTAAGGGTCATCACAAAATAATCATACGAAAATAACTAATTAAATAAAAGAATTCTAAATAATAGCTAACTTGATAAATACATAAAATAAAATACTAAGTTCTACCTCCTAGGAATTTATAAAACATGCATAAATAAAATAATTATTAAAATAAATGACTTTAAAAATAAATACATGGTCTAAAATAGACCGTAAAGAAAGCCACTCACTTGAAAATGGTTGACCGCTAAGGAACACTAAGCTAGGAGCTCCTGACGCCCTATATAGATGCACTTCTTCTCCATGAATGGAAAACGAGAGTGAGAAAATAACTAAAAATAACTGGAGCGAAAAGTCTCACAAAAGTGGAATCTCTCAAGCTCTAGAATTAATTAGCAAGTCTAAACACTCATTGGAATCTTCAATATATAGGGGGAGGAAGAGACCCCCTTCTATAGTTGTAACTATTGTGAGACTAATTCTTGGGGTGCTGCAGCACTCCCTGGGATTTGCAGCGAGCCCAACACTCGTCTCGCGTGAGATGAACCCTTGTGAACATCATCTCGTGCGAGTGAGCTTCAGAAACAACTTTTTCCCCCCATGACTTGCATCTTGAGCGAGATGCTATACGTCTCGCGTGGGACGTGTCCCCCTTTTTTTTTTTCTAAGGGGTCGTCACACGTGACCTCTCAAATGGTCGCAAACATCAGTGACATCTCCGTATTTATAAGGTCCGTGAATTCTACGTTGAGTAACAATGAGGAACGGACCGAGGAGGAACCGTCGTATAAACTCACGCCACATACTCTCAAGCACGCAACCTGAGTTGGGGGCCCTGTTATAGACTAGCTTCGCAAGGAACCAGAACGATCTCATCGGCCACCAAGGGTTCGGGTTCAAAGAGAGTGCACCTGGAGCCGCTAGTTTGACCTAATACTAGAGGCGCTCCACGGATATAAATAGACCTATCTACTAAGTATGTAATCAGAGCCTTTCATATACTCATTTTATATAACTTTTGACTTGAGTGTCGAAGTGCTTGTAAGTACCCGTCCTGCCGCATTCAACACATGACCAAGGAGGTCCAGAGTCCATCGGCAACAAAGGAGTCTCCTTTGATACAGGAAGCTAATTCTTGTTGAACTAAAAGGTAAATATATCTTACGGTAACATATATAATAAATTGATTTAATTGTGATATAATACATTATCATAATCACTACAAGAAATTACACTATTTCCGTCTGTAAATTACTGTCAGATTATAACCGACGGAATTACCGTCTGGATAGGAAAAAAAACTGACAGTAAACGGTTCAGGAAACCGAGCAGGGCCACGATCAATGAAGTTACCGTCGGTTTGGAATACGCGACGGTAAATAAAACATTTACCGTCGGTTCAAATCTCTACTGACGATAATACATTAGGAAAAAGCGCAACAATTTCACTCTCCCATCATAAATTTTTTTTAATACTGTCAGTACATACCGACGGTAAATGTCTCGGAAATATTACTCGGCCGTTTTCAAAATGTTCAACATTCCCATTAATCGTCGCGTCGTTTCCGAGAACGTCTTCTTCCGTCGGATATGTTCGACGGTAACACCTTGGCCGAATAGTATAAAAACCCCTCCCCCATCCTCCTAAGCCTGCACCATATTTTCTATTCTCTTCTGTTCTCTCATCCATTCTCCCCTTTCTTATCCGTCGTGCGATGCTAACTTTTGTCATCGGGGACGTGATATTAGTTTAATTAATTTGGTTATCAGTCTGCCATTGCATAAACTGAGCCATCGAATGGATGCAAAGTCCAAGATGATGGTAATTATCAGCTGTTCCGTTGGGGGAATAGTGATGACTACCGCCATCTTGGACTTTGTCATTCATTAACTGGCTGATTATTTAATTATTAATTAATTTTTGCTGAGCTTACTGGCGCCACGTTAATTGGGAGAGTGATAAAGGCCAAGGACAAGGCCAAGGCCAAGGTGGTGGTAATCAAGTGTTGGGATCATCATATTATTGTATCCCCAACTTGATTACAACCATGTTGGTCTTGGCCTTTATCAATCGCTCAATTAAAGTGTCGCCAGGGCTCGGCAAAAATTGAGTGTACATTACCGTCGGACTAGCCCGACAGTTAAAACCTAAACTCTAAACCCAAATTTACCGTCGGTTAGGCCAGACGGAAAATACTGAGGTGTTACCGTTGGTTAACTACCCCGACGGTAAGGACTTCGAAATTGGTGCCGGGTAATGCGATTCCTCATTACCGTCGGCACATAACCAAACCGACGGTAATTAAATAATGTGATCCGTGATTTGGCGCCAAAATTATTTGGTTACCGTCGGACTGTATATAGAACCGACGATAATTGTTTTAATTAAACGCTCCGTTTTGATTTGGATTTTTACCGGCGGTTATTGGAAGTTACTGTCGGTCATATCTGACGGTAATGGTCGGGCAGATTACTTAAGCAACTTTCCTTTCTATTCTCCTCATTTCATTCTCTTCTCTTCTCTTTCTCTCCACCCATCCTCTCTTCTCCACCGCCCTCGCCCACTACCGCGCCACCGCCGCCGCCTCGCACACTGCCGCGCCACCAGCACACGCCACTGCCTCGCACACTGCCGCGCCACCGGGTCGCACACTTGCCACACCACCGCTTCCACTCTGCAACTACAGGTCGACCAGCTTCTCCTACACTATATGTGCTTTCTCTGTTTAACGTGTGTGTGTCTCCGTGGCTGATGACATGTGTGTGTGTTGTGATTTGGGATTGTGTGAGTGTGTTGTATGGGTGTGTTGTGAGAACGTGCTTGTGTTTGTGTGTTTAGGGTTTGTGTGTGTAGCTGATCGATGTGTGTGTGTGTGTGTTTGTGTGCGTGGCTGATGTGTGTTGTGATGTTTTGTGTTTGTGTGTGTGTTTGTGTGCGTGGCTGATGTGTGTGTGTTTGTGTGCGTGGTTGATGTGTGTTGTGTGGGCGTGGTGTGATTGTGTGTTTGTATGTTTGTGTGTGGTTCTGTGGGTGAGGTTCTGTGTGTTTGTGTATCTGTGTATGTGTTTGTGTGATTGTGTGTTTGTGTATTTGTGTGTGATTGGAATTGTCTACCACTAGTTGTGGAATTGGAATTGTTGTGAGGTTGATGATCAAAGGATATTTGAACTTAAGGTTGTAGGTATATCTGTGATAAATTTGTGAGCTTAAGTGTATAACTAGTGTAGGTTGTAATTCCTTTCTGGTAATACATTGTGAACTTAAGTTTCTATAGCGTATCTCCCTATGGTTTTGGGCGATCATCCTTTTGCTCCTATCGTCATTGAGGACGACGAACCTGCAACAACCCCACCCGAGTCCGATGAGCCTGACTATGACTCCCCCTTCTGGGACGAGTCTGACTATGACTCCCCTTTCTGGGACGGGGACGAAGACGAGGACGAGGACATCCACTTGGAGGTGAACATGGATTGGAACGTGCACGTGGGCGTCAACGTGGGTGGGAACGTGCACGTGGACGTCAACGTGGGTGGGAACGAGCACGTGAACGTACACGTAGATGGGAACGTGTACGTGGACGTAGATGTGGATGATTCTGAGGATGACGGAGAGGACGAAGACCCTGTGGAGGACTGAATATATATAGGGTTAATTACGTTTTTGGTCCCTATAAAATTAGAAAGTTTGATTTTAGTCCCTGCATAAAAGTTTTAGTCCCTGCAAAATGGTAAAAACATAATTAACCCTATATATATATATTGTATCTACTAGTTTTGAATATATTATGTACATTATTTGCTTCTTTAACCATGTAATGAATCTAACCACGCAAGGATATATATGGGATGTACCACTTTGTTGAACCATTTTGTGAATTTATTTATTATATATCTTTGCTAATGGATATATACATGCATTAATCTGTTGTAACTCTCACAATCAATGTAATCGTTAAACTAAATAATTGATTAATATTACATATTATTTAATTATTTATTTAATAAAATGACCATATTATTTACAGCAAAACTGTTACTCAACTAAATAATAATCAATCAAAAAGAAAGTTTATGAATTTTTTTTAAATATTTGACTATTACCGTCGCCTATATCCGACGGTAGTGTGGACAACGATTATCAAAGCGACGATCAGTACTAACCGACGGAATATTAACGTCGGTTTAAGATGACGGTAAAATTTGAATAAAATACTATTATTATTAGCGATGGATTAGTCCGACGGAAATCCGGTTAAATTACCGTCGATATAAACCCTCCGACGCACAATTCGTTTCCATCGAACCCTTTATCGGCGACCCTATGACCGACGGTAAATCCGTCGGAAACACAATGTACCGACGGTAAGTGGCTCATAACCGATGGAAAATACCGACGGAAATAGTGTAATTTCTTGTACTTAATGATCCTGTCGTTCACCAATGAAAAAAATACAATAACGATGAATTAGAACTTCATTTCTATTCGTTGTCTGTAGAATTTTACACAACCAACCACTTACTGATTTAATGGTTTATAATTGAATGAAAATGAAAAACTCTCTTACATTAACATTAACTATGCAATCTATACAAATTAAACTCCAATAATTATTTCTTGTATACACTGTATCGAACTCCAATAAT
>QANU01053954.1:0-55045 GCA_003254905.1 Nissolia schottii
TGCAGGGCGGCGCTGACGTGGCACTCTGTGATTAGCTGGTTCCAGTTGGCTCCAGCTGGCTCATTGATGGTGCCGGTGCAAGTGGCTTGCCGACTCAAGTTCGCTGAGCGATACCAACAACGTCGCTGAGCGATATTGTTAAAAACGCTGAGCGATGCTCGTCCTTCGCTGAGCGACGGCTTCGTCCAGAATCTTCTTTTTAAGCTCTTTTCCAATTCTGCCCTTTTCTTCCCTTCTTCATGGGATTATTCTTCAATAATTTATGCTTGCATCCTTTTATCAAAACATATTTAAAACCTCCAAAACATAAAGATTTAATTAGATAATTCTTTAAAATATGTGAGAATAAGTGCCATTTTGAATGATGAAAATTGTGTATTTTGGGCACTTATCAAACGATACTACGGTTGGCAAGTTGTATGATTAATCCAATCGGCTTGAGGATTCCCGTGTGCAAGAATTGGTAGATGGACTTCGGCATGACATTGATGGCTGCTCCTAAATCTGCCAAGGCCTTTGTAAATAATCTTTGTCCTATAACACAAGGAACTAAAAACGTACCTGGGTCTGTGCACTTAGGAGGTAATGGGCTGGATTTGATGATGGATGACACATTTGCCCCCATGCTGACTTGTGCGGTGTCCTTCAGCCTTCTCTTATTGTGCATAAGTCCTTCAAGAACTTTGCATACTTGGGGATTTGTCTAATTACCTCCAGCAAGGGGATGTTTACTTCCACCTTCCGAAATGTCTCCAAAAATTCTTTTTCTAACTGAAGTGCAGCGGCGGACTTAGGTTTGGGACCTTTGTGCGGGAAGGGAAGTAGGACAGGTGCTTCTCCTGTCTGCAACGGTTCCGGACACCTGTTAGATTCTTTGGTCTGCTTCAAACCTTCTGTTCCAGTGTCACTGTTAGAGTCTTCTTCTCCGGCTTTTCTTCCGGAGTCATTTTCTTCAACGTGACCGCCAGAGTCTTCAGAATCTTCAACCTACGGTGCCTACAAAATAGTACCAGATCTTAAGGTGATAGCACTTACATTTGCTCTAGGATTTGGGACAGTCTGAGAGGGAAGATGGGATGAGCTGCTTGTTTGTGACTGCTTGTTTGAATGGATTTCATTCTGTATTGCTGACAAGGCAGCCTCATACTTCTTCTGGGACGCCTGCATGTCCTGCATCATTTTTAACATTTCTTGTAACATAGGATTCTCAGATGCAGGGGCAGCTGGTGGAAGTTGTGGAGAGGGATGGAACTGTTGTTATGGCGCGGGTTGGAACTGCTGTTGTGACCTCTGCGGAGGAGGCACATATCTTCGTTGTTGTTGTTGTGGGAATGGTTTGGCTTGGGGTTGTGGATTCAGCGTGTTGGAATTGTTACCCCATTTAAATGCTAGGTTGTCCTTCCAGCCTGGGTTGTAGGTATTACTGTAGGGATCATAGCTCTGCTAGTTGGACTAGTCTGGCTTACCCGGAAACATGGCCGCAACTGTGGAAGTTTCTTCCCTGAGAAGTGGACACTGCTCAGGCGAGTAGGAGATACCATCAGGACAGAGAGAGCATACCGCTTGAGTTTGGTGTCCCATAGCCAGAACACTGACCATGTCTGCCAATTTGTCAACTTTTTCTGTAAGAGACATGAACTCATTGTTTGGGCGGTCAATGGTGAATTCATATGCTCCTCTGGTATGCCAGTTAGCTCGCATCTCGTATCTAAAATGATCAGCCATTTCACTGACCAACTGTCTGGCCTCCTCTGGTGTTTTTTTGTTTTTCAAAATTCCACCAGCAGCTGAATCAATCCATTTCCGATCCATGAGACTGAGACCTTCATAGAAGTGTTCCAAGAGTTGTACATCAGTGAACCCATGGTGAGGGCACATGTCGCACAGACTTTGGAATCTCTCCCAATATTCTCCTAAGGTCTCATCAGACCTTTGCTGGATTCCAGAAATCTCCTTCCGCAGAGCGGATACTTGGCTAGCTGGGAAGTATTTTTCAAGGAACAGTTTCTTCAGACCCAGCCAACTGTTTACTGCTTGGTGAGGAATACTATAATACCAGTCTCGGGCTGCACCCTCCAAAGAGAATGGAAAAGCTTTAAGCTTTACCAATTCAGGTGTGGCGGACTGAGATCTCATAGTATTACATGTCATCACGAACACCTTGAGATGGCGGTGTGGGTTTTCTGACGGCAAGCCATGAAATTTGGGCAGATGATGTAAAAAGTTGGACTTTATTTCAAAGTCCATGGCATCGTCTGGAAAAACTACACCGGATGGCTCATAAGAATAGTCAGGAGCTGCCAACTGGCCCCAGGTTTGGGCAGGGTTTGCCATGATTCCTATCACAGAAATAGTACTATTAGTAGTAAAAGGGGGTTCTCTTTGTTGTCTCAATTCTCTCTTAATTCTCCTTAGCGTTCTTTCAATCTCGGGATCAAAATTGGCTAAGGTAAGATCAGGCAAGGAACGAGTCATACATGAGAACTGAAACTAAATAACAAAAAGGAAAAGAACGGAAGAGAGAAGAAAAGGGTTTGGCTAAATTGCTTACCCGGCAACGGCGCCAAATTTGACGCTCACCAAAACGTCGTTAATTTTTAGTGCGCGATCAAATAATAATTTATAAACCAAGCAAACCCCAAAAACGTAGTAAAGGGGGTTAACCTAGGTCATTTCCCAAAGAAGCAATTTAGAACCAATTAATAGTTAAGTAAATCGGGGGGTTTTGTTTGATGAATTTAAAAGAGATTAAAACGAGAGTAAAACACAATGATAAAAGCAATATCCTGCATGCGGCATTTCTAGATCAAGGATTAATTTTCGTTGGTTCTTAATTCATTATCCATAAAATAGGATGTTGTTATTGGTTGAAATCTCTAACCAATTTGCAATTCATTTAGAGACTACAATCGTCAGTTCCCTAAGCATTTGTTAATACAGGAATTAAAACTAAGATCTCAGCTTTAAAATCCCATATTAATGAAGTACCAATTGCACAACCTAATTAAATCTAATTAGTTTCCCAAAGAGTTCTTTAATCATAGTTTAACAAGTCTTACAATCATCAAGATTCATTAATCTAGATTTAACCCTTAACTAATAACATGCAATCGCTATATCACTAATTAGGGTGGAACGAGACATGAATAATCTTTAAGCGCAAGATCTCCAATTAACCCTAATTTTGAGTTACCGCATGCAAGATATTAAGAAACTACTCCTCCATGATTGGAGAATAAAAACTCATAATAAATAAAGAGAAAGAAAGAGCAAATAAAAAGAAGGAAAAAGTAAATGACAATGGAAGATTGGAACAATAGAACCTGGATTAAATTCGGCAGAGCTTCACTACAATCCTTGAAAGATCACAAAGCACTCTAACATAAACCTAAGTGCTTAAAAATAAAATGTAAAAAGTGTAGAAATATGAAAGGAAAAGGGAGAGTTCTCGGCCTAGGAGAACTTGGGTGGATGGTGGAAGATATGATCTTGAAATGAGTGCCTTGGCCCTCTATTTATAGGCCAAGGTTCGACGGGACCGCTCAGCGGTTTAGCACCATCGCTGAGCGGTTTGAGGTGTATCACTGAGCGGTTGGCGGTGGCGCTGAGCGGCTGAGTCAATCTCGGTGGCTTACGCGGCTTCATTAAATGCTCTGATCAGCTTTAGCAGGGCGGCGCTGGAATCTGAGCTGGCTCCAAAGTGGCGCAATAAATGCGCCGGTGCAAGTGGCTGCCGACGTAACATTGCTGAGCGGCTAGGTCACCACCGCTGAGCGGTTTCTTCATTATCGCTGAGCGGTAACTTCTTATGCGCTGAGCGCTGACTCCCTTACCGCTGAGTGGTCCGCTGAGCGGTGCTTGCTGTAATTCGTCATTTTTGCTTCTTTCTTTCCTTCCTCTTTTGCCTTTAGCTTCATTCTTCTCTTCATTTATTCAATAATCCTTTTGAGCCTTCATTTCCTACAATTAAGATAGAAAAACTACAAAAAAAATATATTATATTTAAAGATTAAGAAAATAATGCTTGAGCTTTGCCGTTTTTCTCAATTTCTTTCAAAGAGGATGATGTACGAAAACATATTGATTACATATTAATCCCACACATTTTTAGTATGAATTACTCATTTATAGAGTAATAAGATAGGGTGCAAAATCCACTCATCAAATTACCCCACACTTGAACAATTGCATGTCCTCATGCAAGGAAACTAAGAACTTAAGCAAACTAAAAGTGAAAACAAAAACAAAGATAATTAAAAATCTTTTTGGTGTGACGACACTATTTACATCCCCCTACAAATCCACGAAACTCAGGGAGGCACTTAAGCTGACTCACTAATTACCAAACAGCTGTGCAAAATTCATGACAATTTCAAAAATTAGAGTGCGTTTAGACAAGAGATGATATCATTGTGCATGAAAACTAATGTTCTTGGCATATCAATCATGAACAAAGAATAAGTCAAGGCATGTTAAAATCAATTGGGCCTCACAGGTTAGTGTGTGTCACTCGTCACTCAAAGTGTATAGGTTCATTCAATGCTCTCTCAAGCACTCCACTAGAATCGCCTCCATAGGCTTGACTTTCTTCTAAGCATTATGGATTACCAAATATACATATGACATGCATCAAGAGGTCTTTTAAAGGTTGTAATGGGGCCAAGGTCAAGGTGGGATAGCATATGGCCAGTAGGTTAAAGCCTAGTAGAATTCATGGCATATGTGCTTAACAACAGTGCAAAGACCTTGATTTCCATTAGCTTCTCTTGCCACTGATTACTCATAGCTTAGGGGAGCATTTCTGTTGGTGCACCTAATTGGTTGTTTTTGCAAAAGAGATTTGCATCATTTTTTTTTGTATGGGTATTTTCCAACCAATAGGAGTAATTGTGGTTGCTCTCCCCCCTACTTGAATGTTACATGGCCTCATGTAACCCCACACTTATTGTTTAGCACATATAAACAAATGGACCACAATTCTCCTAAGCCCTAAAGCTAGGTGTATCATGGTTTTAACTGGTTTAGCTTGTAATGGGCTAATTATGCAATAAAAGGCTTCAAGGCTCAAAAGGGCTAACAAGGGTCAAATATTCAAGGTAGGCTCATATGGATATGTAAGCTAAATGCACAAGGAATGCCTCAATCATATCACATGTCATATAAAAAGGAAAAGTGCAATGCAGAGAATCAGGCAAGTTCTGGACTGGAACACTAATGAGTGTACACACAACAAAGAAAGGGATGACATGTAGTGTTGTCATCCGATAAATGGCTCAAAAGCTTACCAGGTAATATCTTCAATTAATTAGAACATGCCAAGATTTATAAAATGCTCAATCAAACATAATGCCACAATTAAACAAAACAATGCACATGGCACAAATCAATCATCCACTAGTCTAAATTATACCTAATTTATGAATTTCCACAACTATTGCACAGTTAAAACCTTTAACTTCCCTACCCCACACTTGAAAAATTGTACTAGATTTGATGCACAAGACAGGGCAAGAAAGTAAAAGATAAAGATAAAACAAATAAGAGAAAAGGAAAGAAAAGCTCACAAACGGTGGGTTGTCTCCCACCCAGCACTTTTGTTTAACGTCCTTAAGTTGGACGTTGGTAGCAGCTTCCTTGGTCATGGGGTGGCAAGAAATTGAACCTCCACTTCCTCTTGGAGACTTCCAGCAGTGTCGTGGTACGGCTTAAGACGGTGTCCGTTGACTGCAAATGTACTAGCTGTCTTTGGATCTTTAAGTTCAATCTTTCCGTACGGGTAGACCTTGGTAACCACATATGGACCATCCCACCGAGATCGGAGTTTTCCGAGCATGAGTTTGAGCCTACAATTGTAAAGCAACACCAATTGCCCTTCTTGAAAAGATTTGCGTAGAATGTGCTTATCATGGAACAACTTGGTTTTTTCCTTGTATAGCCGGGTATTCTCATAAGCATCCAACCGGAGTTGTTCCAATTGTTGGAGTTGTAATTTCCGGTGGCCTCCAGCTTGCTCTAAATCCATGTTGCATTGTTTAACAACCCAATATGCCCGGTGCTCCAATTCTACTGGCAGGTGGCAAGGCTTGCCAAATACCAGTCTAAATGGACTCATCCCAATGGGAGTCTTGTATGCGGTCCTATATGCCCAAAGAGCATCATCCAAACGCAACGACCAGTCCTTCTTGTTTGGCTTGACCATTTTCTCCAGGATCCCCTTAATTTCCTGGTTAGACACTTCAGCTTGCCCGTTAGTTTGGGGATGATAGGGGGTGGATACCCTATGAACAACCCCGTATTTACGGAGCAAAGCTTCCATGCGCCGGTTACAAAAATGTGTTCCCTGGTCACTGACAATCGCTCTCGGCATTCCAAACCTGCAAAAGATATTAGACCGAACAAAGGACACAACTACGGCAGCATCATTAGACCTGGTGGCAATTGCTTCTATCCACTTAGATACATAATCTACAGCCAGTAAGATATAATTAAAACCATGAAAAACAGGAAATGGTCCCATGAAATCAATTCCCCATACATCAAAAATTTCACAAAATAACAATGGTTGTTGGGGCATCTCATTCCGCCAAGTAATGTTACCTGTTCTTTGACATTGTTCACATGATTTGCAGAATTCATAGGCATCTTTAAATAATGAAGGCCAATAAAATCCTGAATCTAAAACCTTTCTGGCTGTGCGTTGGGGTCCAAAGTGGCCACCACTTGCAAAAGTATGACAAAACTTGAGAATGGACTCAAACTCAGAGCTTGGAACACATCGTCTAATTACTTNATGCTCAATCAAACATAATGCCACAATTAAACAAAACAATGCACATGGCACAAATCAATCATCCACTAGTCTAAATTATACCTAATTTATGAATTTCCACAACTATTGCACAGTTAAAACCTTTAACTTCCCCACCCCACACTTGAAAAATTGTACTAGCTTTGATGCACAAAACAGGGCAAGAAAGTAAAAGATAAAGATAAAACAAATAAGAGAAAAGAAAGAAAAGCTCACAAATGGTGGGTTGTCTCCCACCCAGCACTTTTGTTTAACGTCCTTAAGTTGGACGTTGATAGCAGCTTCCTTAGTCATGGGATGGCAAGAAATTGAACCTCCACTTCCTCTTGGAGACTTTCAGCAGTGTCGTGGTACGGCTTAAGACGGTGACCGTTGACTGCAAATGTACTAGCAGTCTTTGGATCCTTGAGCTCGATTTTACCGTACGGGTGGACCTTGGTCACCACATAGGGACCATCCCACCGAGATCGGAATTTTCCAGGCATGAGTTTGAGCCTAGAGTTGTAAAGCAACACCAATTGTCCTTCTTGGAAGATTTTCGTAGAATGTGCTTATCATGAAACAACTTGGTTTTTTCCTTGTATAGCCTGGAATTCTCATAAGCATCCAACCGAAGTTCTTCCAATTGTTGGAGTTGTAATTTCTTGTGGCCTCCAGCTTGCTCTAAATCCATGTTGCATTGTTAACAGCCCAATATGCCCGGTGCTCCAATTCTACTGGCAGGTGGCAAGGCTTGCCAAATACCAGTCGAAATGGAATCATCCCAATGGGAGTCTTGTATGCGGTCCTATATGCCCAAAGAGCATCATCCAAACGCAACGACTAGTCCTTCCTGTTTGGCTTGACCATTTTCTCCAGGATCCCCTTAATTTCCCGGTTAGACACTTCTGCTTGCCCGTTAGTTTGGGGATGGTAGGGTGTAGATACCCTATGAACAACCCCGTATTTACGGAGCAAAGCTTCCATGCGCCGGTTACAAAAATGGGTCCCTTGGTCACTGATAATCGCTCTCGGCATTCCAAACCTGCAAAAGATATTAGACCGAACAAAAGACACAATACGGCAGCATCGTTAGACCTAGTGGCAATGGCTTCTATCCACTTAGATACATAATCTACAGCCAAAAGGATATAAGTATAACCATGAGAGATAGGAAATGGGCCCATGAAATCAATCCCCCATACATCAAAAATTTCACAAAATAGCAATGGTTGTTGGGGCATTTCGTTCCTCCAAGTAATGTTACCTGTTCTTTGACATTGTTCACATGATTTACAGAATTCATAGGCATCTTTAAATAATGAAGGCCAATAAAATCCTGAATCTAAAACCTTTCTGGCTGTGCGTTGGGGTCCAAAGTGGCCACCACTTGCAAAAGTATGACAAAACTTGAGAATGGACTCAAACTTAGAGCTTGGAACACATCGTCTAATTACTTGGTCATTGCCAATTTTCCAAAGATAAGGATCCTCCCATATATAATACTTAGCATCGCTCTTTAGCTTTGCTAATTGGGTTTTTGAAAAATGTGGGGGCCCTTTATTCGAGACCAAGTAATTTACGATGTCCGCATACCAAGGTCTTTCAGATATCATTAATAAGGATTCATCGGGAAAGTCATCCCGAAGTGGAAATGGGTCGGGTGAGATGTGCGTCAGGCGACTTAGATGGTCTGCTACTAGGTTTTCTGCTCCACTTTTATCTTTAATTTCTAAATCAAATTCTTGGAGCAGTAGCATCCATCTAATAAGCCTTGGTTTGGCCTCAGGTTTTTTCAGAAGGTACTTTAGAGCTGCGTGATCTGTATACACCACCACTTTAGAACCAAGCAAATAAGATCGGAATTTATCAAGAGCAAATACTATAGCTAAAAGTTCCTTTTCTGTAGTGGTGTAATTAGATTGTGCGGCATCCAAAGTCCTTGAGGCATAAGCTATTACATGAGGAAACTTACCAACCCTTTGGGAAAGCACAACACCTACAGCATGGTCAGATGCATCGCACATTATTTCAAATGGCAACCCCCAATCTGGCAGCTGAATGATACGGGTTGTCTTCAAGGCATGCTTTAAGGTATCAAACGCTTCCTTGCACTTATCATCAAAAACAAAGTCTGTATCTTTGTGCAACAGGGAGGTAAGGGGATGAGCGATTTTGCTAAAGTCCTTGATAAATCTTCTGTAAAAACCTGCATGGCCAAGGAAAGAACGAATCTCCCGCACTCATGCGGGGTAAGGCAAAGAAGAAATAGCATCTATTTTGGCAGGGTCGACGGCAATTCCCTTGCTAGAGACTACGTGCCCTAAAACTATACCTTGTTGTACCATAAAGTGACATTTTTCATAATTTAGGACAAGGTTAGTTTCCATGCAACGTTAAAGTACTCTAGCAAGGCTTTCTAACCAAGAATCAAAAGATGTTTCAAAAACAGTAAATTCATCCATAAACACTTCCATGCAATCTTCCAGAAAATCAGAAAAAATGCTCATCATACAGCGTTGGAATGTAGCGGGTGCATTGCAGAGTCCGAATGGCATCCTCCGATAAGCAAATGTACCAAAGGGACACGTGAAGGTGGTCTTCTCTTGATCCTCCGGAGCAATGTGAATCTGGAAATAACCTGTATAACCATCAAGAAAACAATAATGAGATTTACCTGCCAATCTTTCAAGCATTTGGTCAATGAAGGGCAGGGGTAGTGATCCTTGCAGGTGGCGTTATTGAGGCGTCGATAATCAATGCAAACACGCCAGCTATTTTGTACTCTGGTGGGGATCAACTCATTGTTCTCATTCTTTACCACAGTGATTCCAGATTTCTTGGGGACCACTTGAACTGGGCTTACCCACTCACTGTCTGAAATAGGATAGATAATGCCAGCTTTTAAAAGCTTCATTACTTCCTTTTTCACAACATCCTGAATGAGTGGATTAAGCCGTCTCTGCGGTTGTCTAACTGGCTTTGCCCCTTCTTCCAGGAGTATCCTATGTGTACATGTGGAAGGGCTAATGCCAGTGATGTCGTCTATGGTCCACCCAATGGCTTTCTTGTGTTTTTTGAGCACATCGACCAATCTTTCTTCCTGCTGAGAGGAGAGATCATTTGCTATAATCACTGGTAGCGAATCATCCTCTCCTAGGAAAGTGTACTTGAGATGAGAAGGAAGAGCCTTCAACTTTGGACTTGCCGCTTTACTGTCACCTGTTCCTGCAGCTATACTTGCTTCTAAAACAGGAGATGCATTAGGTATATCAAATTCAGAATTCACAAAATTATTACCCAGACCTTCTTGGAAAGACTCATCTATTTCTTTACAGACAGAATGCAAGTTACTAACTCCATCACAATTAGGGCATTCAAATTCAGGTGTTAATTCTAGCATTTTATCAGCCCATATATCATAAGTATCCAAAATTAAGGAGTCAATAACATCAATTTGAAAAACTGAGTGTTCTTCCGAAGGGTAATGCATTGCCTCAGGTAAACCGAATTAGACATGCATATCTCCGCATTCCATGGATAATGTACCAGCATGTACATCAATCTTAGCCCTTGCAGTTTTCAAAAATGGGCGTCCTAAGATTAATGTTGGCTGGTTGACATTGATGTCATTTTCCATTTCCAATACATAAAAATCTGCGGGAAATATTAAATCGTTTACCTTAACTAAGACATCTTCCAAGATACCTTTTGGTCGGGCGGTACTACGGTTGGCAAGTTGTATGATTAATCCAGTCGGCTTGAGCGTTCCCGTGTGCAAAGATTGGTAGATGGACTTCGGCATAACATTTATTGTGGCTCCTAAATCTTCCAAGGCCTTTGTAAATAATCTCTGTCCTATTACACAAGGAACCAAAAACGTACCTGGGTCTGTTCACTTACGAGGTAATGGACTGGATTTGATGATGGATGACACATTTGCCCCCATGCTGACTTGTGTGGTGTCCTTTATCCTTCCCTTGTTGGTGCACAAGTCCTTCAAGAACTTTGTATACTTGGGAATTTGTCTAATTACTTCTAGCAAGGGAATATTCACTTCCACCTTCCGAAATGTCTCCAAAAAATCTTTTTCTAACTGAAGTGCAGCGGTGGACTTAGGTTTGGGACCTTTGTGCGGGAAGGGAAGTGGGACAGGTGCTTCTCCTGTCTGCAATGGTTCCGGACACTTGTTAGATTCTTTGTTCTGCATCAAGCCTTCTGCTCCAGTGTCACTGCTAGAGTCTTCTTCTCTGGCTTTTCTTTTAGAGTTTTTTTTCTTTAGCGTGACCGCCAGAGTCTTCAGAATCTTCAACCTGCGGTGCCTGCAAAATAGTTCCAGATCTTAAGGTGATAGCACTTACATTTGCTCTGGGGTTTGGAACAGTCTGAGAGGGAAGATGAGATGAGCTGCTCGGTTGTGACTGCTTGTTTGAATGGATTTCATTCTATATTGCTGGCAAGGCAGCATCATACTTCTTCTGGGACGCCTGCATATCCTGCATCATTTTTAACATTTCTTGTAGCATAGGATTCTCAGGTGCAGGGGCAGCTTGTGGAAGTTGTGGAGAAGGATGGAACTGTTGTTGGGGTGTGGGTTGGAACTGCTGTTGTGACCTCTGCGGAGGAGGCACATATCTTCTTTGTTGTTGTTGTGGAATGGTTTGGCTTGGGGTTGCGGATTCAGCGTGTTGGAATTGTTACCCCATTTAAATGCCGGGTTGTCCTTCTAGCCTGGGTTGTAGGTATTACTGTAGGCATCATACCTTTGCTGGTTGGACTGGTTTGGCTTTCCCGGAAACATGGCCGCAACTGTGGAAGTCTCATCCCTGAGAAGTGGACACTGCTCGGGGGAGTGAGAGATGCCATCAAGACAGAGAGAACAAACCGCTTGAGTTTGGTGTCCCATAGCTAGAACACTGACCATGTCTGCCAATTTGTCAACTTTTTCAGTGAGAGACACGAACTCATTGTTCTGGCGGTCAATGGTGACTTCATATGCTCCTCTGGTATGCCGGTTAGCTCTCATCTCATATCTGGAATGATCAGCCATTTCACTGATCAATTGCCTGGCTTCCTCTGGTGTTTTTCTGTTTTTCAAGATTCCACCAGCAGCTGAATCAATCCATTTCCAATCCATGAGACTTAGACCTTCATAGAAATGCTCCAAGAGTTGTACGTCAGTGAACCCGTGGTGAGGACACATGTCGCACAAACTTTGGAATCGCTCCCAATATTCTCCTAAGGTCTCGTCTGGCCTTTGCTGGATTCCAGAAATCTCCTTCCGTAGAGCGGATACTCGGCTAGCTGGGAAGTATTTTTCAAGGAACAGTTTCTTCAGACCCAGCCAACTGTTCACTGCTTGGTGAGGAATACTGTAATACCAGTCTCGGGCCGCACCCTCCAGCGAAAATGGAAAAGCTTTAAGCCTTACCAAGTCAGGTGTGGCGGACTGAGATCTCATAGTATTACATGTCATCACGAACACCTTGAGATGGCGGTGTGGGTTTTCCGACGGCAAGCCATGAAACTTGGGCAAATAATGTAAGAAGTTGGACTTTATCTCAAAGTCCATGGAATCGTCAGGGAAAACTACACCAGATGGCTCATAAGAGTAGTCAGGAGCTGCAACTGGCCCTAAGTTTGGGGAGGGTTTGCCATGATTCCTGTCACAGAAATAGTATTATCAGTAGTAATAGGAGGTTCTCTTTGTTGCCTCAATTCTCTCCTAATTCTCCTTAGCATTCTTTTGATCTCGGGATCAAAATTGGCTAAGGTAAGATCAGGCAAGGAACGAGTCATACATGAGAACTGAAACTAAATAACAAAAAGGAAAAGAAAAGAAGAGAGAAGAAAAGGGTTCGCCTAAATTGCTTCCCCGGCAACGGCGCCAAATTTGACGCTCACCAAAACGTCGTTAGATTTTAGTGCGCGATCAAATAATAATTTATAAACCAAGAAAACCCCAAAAATGTAGTAAAGGGGGTTAACCTAGGTCGTCTCTCAAGGAAGCAATTTAGAACCAATTACAAGTTTAAATAAATCGGGGGGGTTTGTTGATGAAATTAAAATCCAGAACAAAACGAGAATAAATCAACAATGATAAAAGCAATATCCTGCATACGGTGTTTCTAAATCAAGGATTAATTTTCATTGGTTCTTAATTCATTATTCATAAAATAGGATGTTGTTGTTGGTTGAAATCTCTAACCAATTTGCAATTCATTTAGAGACTACAATCGTCAGTTCCCTAAGCATTTGTTAATACAGGAATTAAAACTAAGATCTCAGCATTAAAATCCCATATTAATTAAGTACCAATTGCACAACCTAATTAAATCTAATAAGTTTCCCAAAGAGTTCCTTAATCATAGTTAATAAATCATACAATCGTCAAGATTCATTAACTTAGATTTAACCTTAACTAATAACATGCAATCACTATATCATTAATTAGGGTGGAACGAGACATGAATAATCTTTAAGCGCAAGACCTCAAATTAACCCTGTAACAACCCACTAAAACCCCAAGGCAGCCTCACTCACCCGAACACACACATAGAAGCACCAAGTTCTTTTATTTCATCTCCTATGTTTCCAAAGAAGAAAAACTAAGTTCCATAGCCAAGCATTCATCTATGTTTTCATCACTCTAGCTCACTCTTAAGTCCATAAAGAAGGCAAGCAAGGAGTAGTTGGTGAGTTTTCATCTCTTGGTGCAAAAACCAAGCTTCCATAAGTTCAAGTTCTCTAATGATGCAAGTTTTCCATGTTAGGTCAAGGAGGTTCTAAGCAAGCAAACCAAGCTTGATTTCGTTCTTTCCGTCATCAAGACAAGCTCTTGAAGAAGTGGGTAACTCTAGTTCCTTGCCTCTTTGATGTTTCAAGAGGTTTATGTGCTTGTATGTGTATGTATGTGAATTATGGATTTATGAGGAAATATGTTAGAATTGATGCTAGGTTTAGGAAGACAATTCTGAAAGGTCTTGTGACCTGGACTAGATAGGATTATTATGCTGGAAATATGTGTTAAGCTCATGCAGGGTTCCATGAAAGTAAGGAAGGAAAAATGGAAGAAATGGTGGTTTCGGTTTCCAAGTTTCGCCCAGTAGCCGCTGAGCGATGCTCTGGCGCCGCTGAGCGAACTGCTGTGAACCTCAGCGCTGAGCGGTAGGCGGTTACCGCTGAGCGGTCTGAGGCCCACGTGGAAAGTCTGAAAAGATATTTTCTTAAAGGATAAAAGTCGGTGGAGATATTTAAAAAGCGGTCAGACCGCTGAGCGAAGGGATCCTTACCGCTGAGCGATGAGAGCTCCTATCGCTGAGCGGAGCTGTATATAGCGCTGAGCGCTATAGCTCAAACCGCTGAGCGGACAACAGTTTCCGCTGAGCGGCTTGAGACCAGAATGTTTCATGGAACTCCTCTTGAGACACATAAGCTGCTGTTTGATGCTGTAGATATGAGCGATAATTGAAATGTATGTAATTCATGCTGTATGTGAGTATAAGTGAACTTGTGAAGTCTATGCTGTCGGTAAATCTGTATACGATGTGTAATCTGAGATGTAATCTGTAGTTCTTCATGCATTCATGCTGAGCCAAGTTAAAGAATTAGATATAAATCCGAGCTAAATAAAGATTTTGAAATGAACCATAGGGAACAATTATGCCATGTTGCATGTACAAGTATGCTATGCTGCAGGTACTCCAAAATGCTGAACATGCTGCTGAATCAGGGCCAATGCCCAATACTGCTGAACTAGGGCCAATGCCCATACTGCTGAAATATGGCTATATGCCACTTACTGAAAAGGGCTAAATGCCCCAATACTGAAATTGGCTATATGCCACATGCTGCTGAGGCCGTGATCACGAGAGCCATATGACAAGCCCATTTCAGTAGGTCGGATAGACATGCTGAAGATGGAAGCCCGCCACAGGTGGTGTCGAGATGGCATACCTGGAGGTGTGCGGTTACCACGCCTATGCATTGTCGTACGGGGGCAAGCTTAGGTGGGGGTACGATACCAGCCCACTGTCGAGGGGTCCCTAGGGGCACACGGCAGGTGGAAGCCCACCGCAGTGAGGTCAGGACAGTGTCGGCCTATACTGAGGGTGTGAGGTTATTCCGTCATACTAGTGTCACAAGGACATTACTATGGTGGGAATAACACCTATGCTGTTATGCTGCTGCATTCTATTATACTGCTGTATTAAGTTATGCTGTGAATTGCTGTTATTCTGTTATAGTCTGCTGGACATGTTATGCTGCTCATTCTGTCATGGTTATGTTAATGATTCTGTGATACACCTTCTGCTGAATTCTGTTATGTTTGTATTCTACTGAATTCTGCTATGTCTGCATTGGATGATGTGATGTTTATTCTGATGACTCTGTTCTGCTGAATGTATTCTGATTTCATGCCGTTACTCAATTATACTGGAATGTATATTTCTGCTGTTATGCCGTACCGTCAAGAGCACGCTCGAGACGGTTAAGTATATTCACGAACTGTTAATCAGCACGAGAATGTAGTAAGCAAGAATAGTTCCCATGTCACATGTTAATGCTGCTAAAGCCGTTCAGATAGGCAAGATAATAAATAGTAGGCTGATTAGTATGTATGTTCACTAGAGATCTCTGAGCGGCCTGAAGTCCGACATAATCTGATGTACGACTCAGGAACTAAGGTTATTTCCACTGAGAACCTACCGTTCTCATTCCCCACTGTTTTATGACTTCAGGTACAGAAGAGGATGAATCATATTTTGAGGATGCTGAAGAGCCGCCAGATGAGCCATGAGCGGCTAGAAGATAGATAGATGGTTATGTTTTGCCAAGGGCTTACTGAGTAGCATTCCAGTAGTCCTTGTGTTTTGATGCTGTATATGCTGGATTTTGTATTTGATGTTTTGATCTATGTACATATTATGTATACAGTGATATGACTTTGTATGGTGGACCACTTGGATATGTATGTTGGATGTTTTACTATTTTACCGTTATACGCGTTGTTATATTGTTTATTCTGGCGCATGGCTCTATTTTAGTAATTATGCAAGATCAAATAAAAAAGTTTAAAAATCGGTCCTTATTTTCTTATGCTACTTTCAAAAGATAACTATGGACTAAGGTATTCCGACCAGGTAGACAACAACCTAGTGAGCTTTGTTTACTACGTACGGGTAAACAGTTAGCTAGGGTGTTTCAAACCCTAATTTAGAGTTACCGCATGCAAGATATTAAGAAACTAATCCTCCATGATTGGAGGATGAAAACTCATAATAAATAAAGAGAAGGAAAGAGTAAATAAAGAGAAGGAAAGAGTAAATGACAATGGAAGATTGGAACAATAGAACCTGGATTAAATTCGGCAGAGCTTCGCTACAATTCTTGAAAGGAAAAGACTCTTACCAAAGCACTTACTAACATAAACCTAAAGTGCTCAAAATAGAAATGTAAAAAGTGTAGAAATATGAAAGGAAAAGGAAGAGTTCTCGGGCTAGGAAAACTTGGATGGGTGGTGGAAGGATGATCCTCAAATGAGTGCCTTGGCCCTCTATTTATAGGCCAAGGTTCGACGGGACCGCTCAGCGGTTTAGTACCGCCACTGAGCGGTTTTGAGTTTATCGCTGAGCAGTCGAGGCGATGGCGCTGAGCGGCTGAGTCAAATCCGGCGGCTCACGCGGCTTCATTAAATGCTCCAGTCAGTTTTTGCAGGGGCGGTGCCGCCATCTGAGTTGGCGCCAGGCTGGCACAATAAATGCGCTGGTGCAAGTGGCTGCCGACATAACATCGCTGAGCGGCTAGGTCACCACCGCTGAGCGGTTTCTTCATTATCGCTGAGCGGTAGCTTCTTATGCGCTGAGCGCTGACTCCCTTACCGCTGAGCGGTGCTTGCTGTAATTCATCATTTTTGCTTCTTTCTTTCCTTCATCTTTTGCCTTTAGCTTCATTCTTCTCTTCATATCTTCAATAATCCTCTTGAGCCTTCATTTCCTACAATTAAGATAGAAAAACTACAAAAGAAATATATTATATTTAAAGATTAAGAAAATAATGCTTGAGCTTTGCCGTTTTTCTCAATTTCTTTCAAAGAGGATGATGTGCGAAGACATATTGATTACATATTAATCCCACACATTTTTAGTATGAATTACTCATTTATAGAGTAATAAGATAGGGTACAAAATCCACTTATCATACGCAGTAAACAATGCTCACTAGGTTGTTTACTATCTGGTGGGAATACTTATAGTCCGTTATTAATTTCTGGAAAATACTAGTTTAGGAAAATAGGGACCGTTTTCAAACTTTTCCATTATATAGATTATTGCATAAAATAGGAGCCATACATTAGAAAGAGCAGTTATTACAAACGATAGAGCCATCGAGGCTTAACGATCAACAATAGCAAAACATAAACTGTACATCCATTTGGTCCACCACAAAGAGTCATGTAGTTATTATTACAATAAATAATGTACAAATGCCATATACATAATCTAAAAGTGTCATATACATAATCCATATACATAGTATCAAAATGCAAGGGCTACTGGACATAACTCAGCAGGCCCTTGATCAAGAAATCCTGGCTTCCAGCTATCTCTGGGTCCATGTCCCGTCATGCCCGCTCATGGCTCCTCGGGCGATTCGTCAGCCTCCTCGAAGCTTGAGTCATCATATGTCCCTGAAGTCATAAAGCAGTGGGAGTGAGAACAGTAGGTTCTTAGTGGAGTTAAATTTAGCTCTTGGATCTCGCGTTTTGTTAGGTCGGACTTCAGGCCGCTCAGAGATTTCTAAGTGTGCATACATACTAAACATCCTACTGATTATTATCTGGCCTAAGGTTCTGAACGGCTTTATCTACATTACTAGGTGATGGGGGAACTACTCTTGCTTATTAAGTTCTCGTGCTTGTTAACATTACGTATACATACATAGCCGTCTCAAGCGTTCTCTTGACGGTAATTACAGTATATTAGATACATACAGTCATATACTCATGAACAACAGAACGAACATGCTTTTGGAATATATGTTATCCCCACCATAGTAGTGACCTCTTTCGACAGTACTACGACGGAATAACCTCGCACCCCCAAGTAGGCCCTCTTTCGACCTTCCTGCGGTGGGCTTCCACTTGCCGCGTGTCCTCTCTGACCCCTCGGCAGTGGGCGGATATTGTACCCCCACCTAGCATTGCCCTCTTTCGACCGTGCTAGGCGTGATAACCGCACACCTCCAGGTATGCGATATCCACACCACCTGTGGCGGGCTTCCACCTTCAGTATGTCCCTCTGACCTACTGAAGTGGGATTGTTTGGCTCTCGTGATCACGGCCTTTCTTAGAATTTTTTCATCATTTCTGTTCATACAGCATTTTTAGCATTTCTTTCTGTACAACATTTCATCATTTCTTTCTCTTTTCCGTACCTGCAGCATGATATGACTTGTTCCCTATGGTTCAATTCATAATCTTTACTTATTGCAGAATTACTTCTAGTCCTCTCAGAATCATCTTATCATCTTATCATGATGCATGAAATGCTAATAGATTATTTCACATACTGCACATACTGCACTTACATCAATTACCAATTACAGTTAAATCATTGATTGTTAGACTATGTGCCTCAAAACAGTATCCATAACAAAGTTAGGTCTCAGACCGCTTAGCGGTACCCTAGGGTCGCTCAGCGGTATGAGCCCAATCGCTCAACGGTGACTTGGGGCCGCTCAGCGGTACACTCCGCTCAGCGGTACCAAGGGTTGCTCAGCGATCACTGGCGAAACTTAAAACCGAATTGCTTATTTTCTTTCCTTTCTATTCCCCTTTGCTCATGGTTACTCCTTGAGTTTTTAACACATATTCCAACCATAAAAACCTATCTAATCCAGGTCACAGAACCCTTCAGAATCATCTCCTTAAGACCTAACCAAGCATCTAATATACATACACACACATGCATAGAAACATACACATACACATAGGCACATACAACCACCAAAGAGGTGAGTAACTAGAGTTATCCACCTGTGGGGGCCTGTTCGGTGATGAGAAGGATGGGGGAGAGCAGTCCTCCAAGCCTTGAGCATGGTCCAAGCTTCCGGCAGAGTCTCTGCAGGGTAACCGCGGCGCACAAGGGCAGAGTCTCCCCTAGCTCCAGAGAGAATTTCTCTCTTACAAATTTCTGAATATGGGGGCCTATTTATAGCCAAAAATCTTCCCCCCATAATTACCTTTTTACCCCTTAGGATAATTACCATTTTGCCCTTTTTATTTTCTTTAAAAATTAATTAATTAAAAAGATAATACGAGTGTCACATCAATGAATAGTATTTGAATTTTTTTATTATTTTCCTTGCCATCTAAATTAATCACGTGGTCTGCCCATATTTTTGGTTTCTCCCAGTTCCGTTTCGCTCGTGTTTTATCGCTCACAGTGCTGGTGCGTCGCGCACGGTCGTCCGAAAAATATTCCGCTTATACCTTCGCGATCCTCTATTTTCCTCCTACATGGGAATATTATTGCTTTAAGGAATTTGTGAATTTTTCTCCAGAGGAGTATTTTTCACAGATACCTTTGGCCCGTTATCTCCTGCCGATGTCCGAACAGGACCGTTCCGCTGGTGTTTCCGCGATCGCCCGTTCTCGCCCATTTTTCCTAATGAGGTTTTGGGCTACTCTAAGGTATCTTAAAATGTTTCCCTCCATAAGGTATGATTTGCAGAGACTTGAAGCCCTCTGCTCAGTTCCACTAGCTAAATGGGGCCAAATGGGACCGTTCTAGTGTCTACGGAATCGTCCAAAACTGAACCGATTTTCGTTTTACCAACACTTTAGGTTTTTCGTCCATCCCTAGGGGTCAAGAAGAATTATTTGAATGTCAGCAGAATTTGGAAATACCCCACAGAATAATTTCTGCTGACCTCAAGAGGTTAGTTCTACAAAGGGCTCTACGAGCAGCTATTCGGGAAACTTTCCACTAAGGGATACATTTGTAATGCTTTCCTCCTTTCGAAATTAATTTATACATCACTTTATTTATTTTTACGAACTTTTTACTAAGGGGAAAAAGCGGGATGTTACACCCTCTACGTAGGAGGAAGGTTCATTCAAGGGATTTGTGAATTTTTCTCTGGAGGAGTATTCTTCACAGATATCTTTGATGCCTCGTTGAGCTCCAGTGACCGCTGACAGCTGTTCCGCTTGCACTTCTGCGATTGCCTGTTCCCGCCTATTTTCTTCCATGAGGTTTTGGGGTTCATTTTAGGGATTTTGTAACCTTTCTCTTCATAGGGGTTGGGTTTCCAGAGACTTGGGACTCTCTGATCAATTCTAGGGACTGAAAGGGGCTGATCTAGTGTCTATAGAATCGTCCAAAAGTGAGCGGAACTCCGTTTTTTCGGCGGTTTGATTTTTCCACCAAATTCTAAGGGCCATGAGAAACGGTTTAAGTGGCATCAGAATTTTGAGAAACTAAGCAGAGAAATTTCTACAGACACTTCTATCCTAAGGATTCAGGCTTTTGCACATTTCTAACCTATACGGAGGGCTTTTACTGAGGTTTTTCTGATGAAATCTTTACTAAGGAAAAAGTGGGATGTTACATCCACCATCTCCATCCAAGCTACCGTTGTCATGCTTACCCTCACAGCTTTGCCAAGCTTCAAGTGCTCACTAAGTGGAGACCAAAGCATTGAGTTGCTCGTGAGTTTTTTAGGTGGGTTTCTTGACCTGAGACAACAATTAGTTAGCCTTTAAGACAAATGCTAATAGTTATTTTCTTTCCTCTCTAAATTGTTTGATTTTAATTTTTAATTGCATGCATGTATCTGAATTGTGGCTATTTTGGCTTGGATTTGGTTGTGAGAAATTGGCTTAGGAAAATATGTCATAAACCTTGTCTAGGAAATTTAGAAATTTTTAAATTTGTTGAGAACTATTTTGGTCTGGGATGGATCTGCATGTAGGAAATTTTTTTCTTAAAATACTAAATTTTTTTTTTGATATCTACATGAATAATTAAGTGAAGGTGTTAAGTTTCAAAAATTTTGGAGTTTCCTATGAGTTTTTCGGGTAAATTGAGCTAAAACGATATTTTCGGGTTAAGAAGGGAAAATCAAGAATTTTGAAAAATTGGAACTAAATTTGGGAAAAATTACATGAAAAATGGATTTGCTGTTATCATAAACCTTAGGGTACAGTCCTGAGCCTTTTTGGGTTTGATAAATGAAATTTTAGAGAAAATAGGGATTTTTTGGGGTAAAAGGGGCAAAATGGGAATTTTGGGGACCTCAAGAGGATAATTAGGGAGTTTTTCGAAAATTTAGAATTTTGGGGTAAAATTAATTAGATCTCTGCCTGTGATGGAGTCTCATACTAGCAAGAAGCAGAAGGACAAAACGAATCGAGGAGACGAGACTGGTACGGGCTACATCGTGAGGGTAAGCGACCAAGGAGAATTAACACACTAAAACAAAATCAAAGCTCATAAATGATAGCCTTTGGTCATAGGTAAGACTACCAAAATAATACCTTAGCTCTTCTAATGTATGTATGCTTGAGTGAATTTCAATGTGTAGAGGATTTAATGTTAGCTTATTCTTGTCTATGTGATACTTGCTATATCTTGCGTAGAGTAGGTCTTCATCATGAGTCATCATGTAACATCTCGCTTTTTCCTTAAAGAGAATTTCGAGTAATAAATAAATATACGAGCCATTTATTTAGAATGGAAAATTAAATCGTAAAATTTATTTTCAAAAATGGTGTTGCTTGTGGTGCTAAGCTTCGGTTTCGGTGGCAATGCAAACCGAAGAAAATTTGGAGAAAGGGAAAGGTGAAGCAACTGGTGAATTACTTGCTGTTTGTGGTGGTTTTGGTGAGGAGATAAAGAAGGCTATTTTTCGTCGTTGGAGGAAAAGGGATGGTGCTGTAAAGGTGGCTTCAGTTTGGGGAGAAGGAAGAAAATGAAAGAAGAAAGAAAGAAAGCAAGTGATGGAGAGGGAGAGGGGCTATGCAGTTTGCGATGATGAAAGGGAGAAAAGAAACGAATGAATGAAAGAAAGTGAGGGATAAAGAGGGAGCTGTGTGGATATGAGGGTTTCGGTGAAGGGAAAGGGAAAGGGAAAGGGAGAAGAAAGACGAAGAGGGAGCTGGGCTGCTATGGCTTCAGTTTGCTTGATGAAATTCTCTCTTCTAATTTTTGTTTTCAATTTGCTGAAGGGAAATGAAAGGGAAACTATCGGCTGCATGTGCCCTTATTGGGCATTGCCTATGTGACTTGGTCACCAATAGGAAATGGTGGCAGGTGAGGTGGCCACGCTTGTGTGGCGACACGTGTCGCCATGTATGTGTAGTGACCAATCAGAAGTCCTATAAAATTTTTTGGATACTAGAATGTGATTGTTTTAATTTTTCTAAGGATAAATTAAATTAATTAAAGGCACATATGAGTCAATTACTTATAAAAGTGAGTCTCAATGATATCCTTAATATTTAATGTAATTCTGACAAGGAAAGATAATTTATTTCGGGGTTCACAGGATTACACGAACAACCCAAATTATTATTTTTTAATTTTCTATCCTAGTTAAATAATTTATTTATTTATTTATTTCACGAAATAGTTTAAGGAAATGTGGGGTGTCACACTTGTTGCCTTATAGTTTTTTTATATTTAGTTTTCTAAAAATCTAAACTTTTATTTTAATATACACCTTATGTTATTTTTTACACCTAAGGTACATAATAATAATAACAACAACAATAATAATAATAATGTATGCATGCATACAAACGGGTTATATCTAACTGCTAGTCGACCTGATATTATGTTCAGTGTTTGCTTATGGGCTCGCTTTCAATCATCTCCTAAAGAATCTCATTTAAGTGCTGTGAAACGTATTTTAAAATATTTAAAAGGCACCGTCAATGTTGGATTGTGGTTCCCTAAAGGAAGCATCTGCAGGTTGATTGGTTACTCTGATTTTGACTTTGCCGGTTGTAAAACCGAACGCAAAAGCCCTAGTGGTACATGTCATATCTTAGGGAATGCTCTAGTCTCTTGGTCTTGCAAGAAACAAGCTTGTGTTGCATTAAGCATTGCTGAGGCAGAATATATTGCAACAGGAAGCTGCTGTGCACA
Organism: Nissolia schottii; assembly: GCA_003254905.1. Classification (NCBI taxonomy): domain Eukaryota; kingdom Viridiplantae; phylum Streptophyta; class Magnoliopsida; order Fabales; family Fabaceae; genus Nissolia; species Nissolia schottii. The sequence goes on from QANU01053954.1 coordinate 22,942, forward strand.
AGTCTTGTGACTTAAGCAACAACTCAAGGACTTCGGTCTAGACCTTGGTTGTATTCCCATTAAGTGTGACAACACGAGTGCTATCAATCTAACCAAAAACCCTGTGATGCATTCTAGAACGAAGCACATAGACATTAGACATCACTTTCTCAGAGATCATGTTTTGAAAAAGGAAGTAGAACTGAATTTTGTTGCAACACATGATCAGCTTGCCGATATTTTAACAAAACCCTTGGCAAAATAAGCTTTTTATAAAATTAGAAGAGAATTAGGTATCTTAGATGAGATTGATATATGCTAAACTTTCTATGTCTGATTATCTGTCTCTAATTATTTGCTTAAATTGTCATATGAGTGTTTTTCTGGACTGTTTGCTTATCATATGATGCTCTTGCAACACCCTAGCTAGTTGGCCTATGCTTAAGTCATAGGTTTCCCTGGCTAGGTGGTTGACCTCTGGTGCTGCGAACTACTACCGTTCTAGTTTACTTACTCAAATTAGGGTTACGAAAATTACGGGCCATTTTGAAATTTCTTTGTCAAGTACGATTACATAGAAAGTAAAGAGCCATGCGAGTAATACACTGTATAATGACATAGTCCGAAGATAAGATAGGTGTGAATACGTACCTGAAATCAGAAGATCTGTCGGCGGAAGATACACATAGGGGCCCGAAGATACACACATAGCCATATATTATACATACTTAAGTATTAATATTATACATACATAAAGTTCACATAATATACATATACATCGGCTAAAGAGAAAACTACGCACACGAGTGGTACTACTCACTTCGTGTGCGATAGAAACCTACGTCTACTGCTACTAATCAGTCCTGGGGTCCTGGGTCCTGGGTCCTGGGGCCCTGCCTTCTACTCACTGTCCTCCTCCCGCTCAGCTGGGTCCTCCTCCTCTTCGCTCGACAAGCCCGTAACCGCTGAGAAGTCTTGCAGAGCAAACCGGCGCGGCAGGACTGGCAGCACTCTCATTCTTGCAGTCGTGCGTCGGCCTCGACCCCGTACCGGGGGAGTGGTTGCAGCAGGGGTCTGAAACTGGCTCAATCTCCAGCTCCGGCTCCGAGGGAGGCACCTCCACATCTCCGTTAAGGTGGATGGGATCTCGAATACTGCTCCCGAGACGCTTGTCAATCCAGATCGGATGCATCGGTGAGGACCCTAGGCCTCTGAGTCTCCGTCGGGGAGGTCTATCGGGCTCATCTGGCATGCGGCCAGGAGCGAAAGTGCACATCTCGAGCAAGGTGTCTGTGCGGTAGTTGCGCTGGCACGTGCGCATAAACAACCATATGTCTTTCGCTGGTGGGGGAGTCATGGCTGCAAGCTGGATCCATACATGAGTAGGGGTGAGAACTCTTGGTCCTCAGTGGGGCTTCCCTAGGCTTATCAATGTTCATTTCCTCGAGTATACTCCAGGCCGTTCAGGGGATCTCTAGGTGAGCATGCATACTAGAACCCTATTGATTATTTTCTTTGCTAAAACCCTGAACAGCTTTATCTAATTTATCTAGGTGACTGGGGATCTAGTCTTGCTTATCTAGGTTCTCGCGGTTTCTATCCTAGACCGTTACCATATAAACACTTAATAACCACATATACGTGAATGCAAGGTGATCGTGTCCCATGCGGTCCCTTCGAGCCCGGTGACGTGATCGAGCCCCATGCGTTCCTTTCGAGCATGGTGATGTGCAAGAATGTCTGCGTTCCCTTCGAGCCTGCTATTGCGCACTATGCATGGGTGTATTATCTTTTCTTTAACCGGTATAACTCACACTCTGGTTGCCTTCCTTTGGGCTGAACCAGGCGGCAACTTTTATGCTCATTTATTTATAATCATGTTCTTATGCACTTTTATCTTTATCATTGGACTCTGGTTCCTACCTTTTATCATCTTTCTTTATTAGGCCTTTCACTCAATCATAACCTCTAGTGATCTACCCTCATGATGCATGTTTTCTTGTGCTATAATAGGCGCATTTGTACTCATTGGATCCCTTGGAACCACCAAAATCTCAAGTCTGCCAAGATGCATTCGAATGCCTATATATGCATTCGAATGATATCCCTCCGAGTCCTTTTATTCGACTGAAATAGGGTTTCATTCGATTGAAATCCTTAGCATTCTTTCATTCGAATACTAGAGGGATTCATTCGATTGAAATCCTGAATTTTCCTTTCATTCGACTGCCTGGGAATTCAATAGAATGAAAGCTTCCTTTAGCTTTCATTCGACTGAAAGTTGAAAAATCGCTTCCCCGAGACTCCTGATGAAAGCCTTTTTAACCACTTTCTCGGATCTTGACACGGCTTAGGTTTTGTCACAACCATGCCAAGCTCGTTGAAAGCTTCTATGCGCTTTTGTCGTTCACATTAAATTTATATATACATACCTACTTTACGGCTTTCAGATTCCAAAGGAATCCAATTGCAGTATAGGGTATGGTCGATCCCACAGGGAGTTGTAAATACCATTCTTGAGTTCATTTAATTAAACAATAAAGTGAAGGATTTGATAATTTGATAGTTAAATAAATAAGTAAATGACATAAAAAGTAAATAGGAAACAAATCAGAGGTAGTTCCGGAGCTTGTTGGGAATTTCAATCACATTATAGTTTCATGCATCCAGTTACTTATTACATAGAACTATCGTTTAATTGCCTGCCATCAGTTCTTAACTTGTCATCACTTTCGTGCATGACAAGATCACAGGTTTCCCTTGTTAAACTGTCACTTTCGCATACTAGCTTAACAAGGTATGCCAGCATTAATCCAGATGTTAAAACGGCTAACCTTTATTCCAGTTACGGCAACAAGGTTAGATGAAATGATTTAGGTCAGACTCTAATGACTGTAACTTTCGTTCACAACGTTCAAGTCTAGGTTCTAGTTAAGCATAATGATATTGATCTTAACTTGGTTTTGATTCAATTGGCATAACTATCGTTCATACAATTAAATCCCAAATCAAGAATCAAGACATTACACAAAGACTAGCATTAAGCATAAAATCATTCAAGCAAATCATAAGAAAAAGATAGATTCATATGTAATAGTTACATGGATACAAGCAAACTACAATAATGATCAAAATCCCAACAAAAAGAGGGTTAGGAACCCATCTTACAAGAATCTCGGAGGCAAGGTTTGGCACTTACCATGACCGTGCTCACGCCATCATGGCCATGGCTTCGCTGAGCTTCCTCAATCTCTGGCTCTTTCACAAGCCTCGTCTTTGTTCCTAACCTAACCTAAACTAAACTAGGCTTAATAATACAAGGAAAATGTGAAAGAAGTGAAGAATGGAGGGGGGTTGGATGAATTCCTCGAAGTGGTCTCAACCTCCTCTATTTATAGGCAAAATTTGGGGTCTGTCGCTCAGCGGTTTTGGTTCCTTCGCTGAGCGATAAACACTTAATCGCTGGGCGGCGGCGCTTTATCACTGAGCGATCGTACTGTCACGCGCCTTCTTTAAATGCTCGGCAGCTTTTTGCAGGGCGGCGCTGACGTGGCACGCGGCTATTGGCTGGCTCCAGCTGGCTCAATGATGGTGCCGACGCAAGTGGCTTGCCGACTTAAGTTCGCTGAGCGATAACCTCATGGCCGCTGGGCGATATTGTTCAAAGCGCTGAGCGATACACATCCTTCGCTGAGCGAAGCCTTCGTCCAGAATCTTCTTTTTAAGCTCTTTTCCAATTCTGCCCTTTTCTTCCCTTCTTCATGGGATTATTCTTCATAAATTATGCTTGCATCCTTTTATCAAAACATATTTAAAACCTACAAAACATAGAGATTTAATTAGATAATTCTTTGAAATATGTGAGAATAAGTGCCATTTTGAACGATGAAAATTGGGTATTTTGGGCACTTATCAACTCCATTTCTCAATTTTTCGCAGAAAACCACTGTTCCTAGAGTTTCAATCAGTACAGTTATACATTTCATTCTACCAAATTTTCCAAAACCCTTTTCACACTGATTTACCCAAAAATACTACCTAACATTTGTGCAGTCAAAAATACAAAATAACACATATAGTAAAAAATTTTAACCACATAGACAGTGGGCTTAGGATTACCGACATCCGATGGAGATTCCAAATCGGTAGGCTTGAAGGGGAGAATTTCCTCTTCGCGATGGCGTGCTCCGGTGATTTTTCCGGGACTCCGGTACGGAACCTAGATGTGTCGGAACGAGGCTGGTGTTTGTGAAAGAGATGGAAAAAAACGTTATATTTTTTGAAACGAACGTGGTTATTTATAACCACGCACAGTGAATCTCTTTTTTTTTTCCTTTTCTTTTCCTTCCTTTTTTTTCTTTCTACTGAAGCATTGCTTCATTTATTATTATTAATATTATATTATTATTTATTATTTACTTCCTTCAGAAGTTAATCTAACCCTATCTGGCTTCGTTTTCGTTCGATCGCGTTTTGTCCGAAACGTCTTACACCCGGTTGCCCTAAAAATATTCCGGACATACCGTCGTGATCCGTTTATTTTTCCCTTCAATCCGGGACAGTTTTTTCCAGGGATCTGGGACTTTCTTAACAAGTCAAGAAATCCCACGGGCAGTTTTCGGCATCCGAAAAATTTCTGTTAGAGTCGAAACTCGCCCGGTGACTCTGGAAAATTACGGGACATCTAGACCTAGCCCGTTTCCCTTAAATCCCTAGGGTTTCAGGGCTTCATTCCTTCACCCTTGATTTCTCGGCGTTTCCCGGCCGATCTCTGTGGCAGAATTAACGGGTTTTCAGCGCACGGGAATGCGGGATGTTACATTTCACCCCCTTATTGAAATTTCATCCCCAAAATTTGAGCGTCGTTACGCTCCTAACCCTAATCCAGGCTGCTTAGGGTTCCGGGAATGCTTCCCCGAGAAACCCTAACTTTTCTGGGCTCTTCGGGACTCAAAGGAACCATAAAAACCATCCTTGGGATAACTCATTCAAATCCCTTATGATCATTCACTCGAACGATTTGCAGAGTTCTTGGATCGTTCGAATGAAGTATTCGAATGCCTTCATTTTTACTAATTCATTCGAATGAACAACGGGTTTCATTCGAATGAACTGGGACCTGGAGCTATTTTAAACGTCTTTCTCTCTATTTCCCTGACTTTCCTCCTCTCCTCTCTTCCGCAACCGAACCCTAGCAGAGCTTAGGTCCCCTTCCTGCGTCCCTCGCTCAAATTCCTTACTCCCCTCCCCTTTTCCACCTTGTGCCCTAGCTTCCTTTCCTCTTCCTCTCCGAATCTTCTCCCTTCTGCCCCAATCCGCGGCTCTCTTCACTCTCTTTCTCTCCAACTGTGCCTTACACCTCTCCTTGCATCATGAGTTACTTTGGCGGTAGCTCCTCCCGCTCCAAAAACTCGGGACCGGCTCCTCCCTCGAACCTCCCGCACTGGTTCTCATCCGAGGCTCAGTGGCAGAAATTTGAGTCTAACTACAAGGAGCGGGATATCATGGACCCGAAGGTTCTAGACTGGGACACCTTCGAGGAGGCCTCAGCGGAGATCCTGACCCATCTGGACTCTGCCGATTTGCTGGGGTTCGTCTGCTTCAGCCATCCCGTGTACCCGCAACTAGTTCGCGTGTTCTACAGTAACATGCGGATCAATGACAATGTCTGGACTACCGAAGTCTGCGGCATGCCCATCGAGCTGACCTTGGAGCAGCTCGGGACCGTGCTCGAGATACCGTTCGCTGGGCACGAGTTGGCCTCCGGCGTCTCCGAATGGGCGATTACTTCTGCTGGGGTCCCGTTCGGGGAAGACTTGGCCCTGGACACCATTGGGCACTCGGGCATTAAGAGCTCGAAGAACCAGCCACAAGTTAGCGGCCTCTTGGTGGATCAGTGCATCTACCATTACCTGCTGACGCACACACTCATCCCGAGTAGCGGGAATCACTCTGTGATGTCAAGGGGTGATTGCCTTGTCCTGTGGGCATTGGCTGAGGGTCACGAGCTCAACTGGGCTCTGCTCATGATGTAGCGCATGGGCCAAGTGTGCATTCGCGAAAATGAGCTCCCTTACGTTGTGCAAATCACTGAGCTCCTGAACTACTTCCAGGTTCCTGTAGCAAGTATGATGTCGCTCTCTTAGATTCCTTTATACAGTTATGTTTCTTTATGTTTCAATAAGTTATATGGTCCTTATGGTTTGCTAATGGAAACTTTTATTGGCGTTCTCGTTCTTTCAGGAGAGCAGAAATGGTCGCTGAAGGTCACCTAGAAGATCGACTTCGGTTTCCTGGCAAAGATGCATATCTCCCTCACGGATGATAACCAGCTGGCGTACGACGCGCCATCGGGTGGTCATGCGAGGAAGAAAGCAGCTTCTTCATCTCCCTCTGCTCCCTCCACCTCTGCTGGCCCAGCAGCTGCTGCTCCCGGCCCCTCTGAGCCAGCTACGGCCCCTGGCCTCTCCTCTCAGCAGATGGACCTGCTCATGCATCGCTTCGATGCCCTGAGCGTAGAAATGTCGCGTCTGGAGCAGCTCGAGCACATGGTGGTGGAGATAGACTGCAACGTGCTTCAGGCGAACAGGATCTAGACGCGCTCTGTAGACATCTGGGGGGGTCTAAGTCAGACCCGGCTGGGACTGCTTCGACCTCAGGTCAGGCTACAGCGACCATGGAGGAGGATCCGACATCGGCTACTGAGGAGGCAGAGTAGGGCTGATAGGGCTTCCTAGGGTTTAGGTTATCTAGGTTTATATATATAGTAGCCTTGATGGCATTTTGTACATATTATAGGTTAGGGGTATTTTGGGGATTCAACTTGTAATAAGTCTGGCGGACTTCTAACCTATGTAATTGTGGCTAATTAATTATTAATATAATGTTTGAATTTTTCCTGTTCTGCTTTGATCTCTATTTTAATGCATTTTAAAATTACACTTTAATGGTTTTAATCACGCACCTTAAGGACAATTTCATCCATACACAGCAATTTAGGGTTTCAGGCCACTGGGTACCCCCGTTAGCACCTACTCGTAGTGTCTAGGGAGAAACTGTGGGGAGTTAGAGCTCAAATCGTGGGACGAGGAGGAAATTCAGGGTTATAGAGGGATTTGGGGCGAATTAGGGTGTAGGGGCAAAACGGTAATTTTGGGGCAACGACTCCGGCTAACCTTTCGTCGGTCCCAATACACCTATTGGAAGTGAGACAAGAGCCACACGGATGGATTTGGCCTCGCTGGCAACGGGGATGTGCATAAGTGACGTTTTCCCGTCATACGGGGGTTTTACAGGCCATTCACAAACGTAGCGGCCGTAACGGCTTGTGGCCAGGTCTAGGACCCTGCCTGTGCCAAATCAGCGTGAGTGACGAAGCTGGACACAAGAACTTGACAGAAATTGACTTTAAATAGGAAAAACTCATAACATACAAGTTTTTCCCACGGAGGGGCAAAATCGAGAATTCGGGGGAGTTTATCCTGGCGCCCATCGGTTTTTAATCCCAATTAGGATATGGAACTGGAATGGAAAGGCTTCGGGATAAAACAAAGCACAAAATGCAAAATGCCTTGTAAATTGGACAATTTTGCTGTGGTCATTCGAATGAATCTCATGTCCGGATTCAAATGAACCAATTTCGAATAGCATTCGAATGAACCCTGAAATATTTTTCCCTAAGTGTTTTTAGCACTCTTCCTTCCTGACATCCCAGCTTCTTGCTTCCCTCAGGGACTCATATATATCTCTTTCTTGCTTTCCTTACCTTGGCACCCCTCCTGCTCACCCCAGGCTACACCGTGGCTCGATTAGTGTCGCACTCATCATGTCTTCCAGGGTTTCAGCAGCTCGTCGCCTCTCGCAACCCTTCAAAAGACTGCAAAACCCTAAACCATAAGCAACATCGTGCCTCATCTTGTCCGGGTGGCATGGCTGTCCACTGACGCCTGCAAACCCTGAGGTGATCAGCCTCCAAGGAACCGACGCTCACTGGTCCAACACACCTCAACTCGTCGAGGTGCACCGAATTCATGCTCGAAAGCATAGCGTGACTCAGTCCTCAGGTTCCATCAGACCAAATTGCTCTGATACCAACTACAACACCCTTGCTAGTTGGCCTATGCTTAAGTCATAGGTTTCCCTGGCTAGGTGGTTGACCTTTGGTGCTGCGAACTACTACCGTTCTAGTTTACTTACTCAAATTAGGGTTACGAAAATTACAGACTATTTTGAAATTTCATTGTCAAGTACAATTACATAGAAAGTAAAGAGCCATGCGAGTAATACATCGTATAATGACATAGTCCAAAGATAAGATAGGTGTGAATACGTACTTGAAATCGGAAAATCTGTCGGCGGAAGATACACATAGGGGCCTGAAGATACACACATAGCCATATATTATACATACTCAAGTATTAATATTATACATACCTAAAGTTCACATAATATACATATACATCGGCTAAAGAGAAAACTACGCACACGAGTGGTACTACTCACTTCGTGTGCGATACAAACCTACGTCTACTGCTACTAATCGGTCCTGGAGTCTTGGGTCCTGGGGTCCTGCCTCCTCTATCTCAGCTGGGTCCTCCTCCTCTTCGCTCGACAGGCCCGTAACCGCTGAGAAGTCTCTCGGAGCAAACCGGCGCGGCAGGACTGGCAGCACTCTTTTTCATGCAGTCGTCCATCGGCCTCGACCCCGTACTGGGGGAGTGGCTGCAGCAGGGTTAGGAACTTGCTCAATCTCTGGCTTCGGCTTCGAGGGAGGCACCTCCACATCTCCGTTAAGGTGGATGGGATCTCAACTACTACTCCTGGGACGCTCGTCAATCCAGATCGAATGCATCGGTGAGGACCCTGGGCCTCTGAGTCTCCGCCGGGGAGGTCTATCGGGCTTGTCTGGCATGCGGGCAGGAGCGAAAGTGCACATCTCGAGCAAGGTGTCTGTGCGGTAGTTGCGCTGGCGCGTGCGCGTAAACAACCGTACGTCTTTCGCTGGTGGGGAAGTCATGGCTGCAAGCTGGATCCATACACGAGTGGGGGTGAGAACTCTTGGTCCTCAGTGGGGCTTCCATGGGCTTATCAATGTTCATTTCCTCGAGTATACACCAGGCTGTTTAGGGGATCTCTAGGTGAGCATGCATACTAGAATCCTACTGATTATTTTCTTTGCTAAAACCCTGAACAACTTTATATAATTTATCTAGGTGACTGGGATCTAGTCTTGCTTATCTAGGTTCTCGCACTTTCTATCCTAGACTGTTACCATATAAACACATAATAACAACATATACATGAATGCAAGGTGATCGTGTTCCATGTGTTCCCTTCGAGCCTGGTGACGTGATCGAGCCCCATGCGTTCCGTTCGAACATGGCGACGTACAACAATGCCTGCGTTCCCTTCGAGCCTGCTATTGCACACTATGCATGGGTGTATTATTATTTTTTTAACCGGTACATCTCACGTTCTGGTCGCCTTCCTTTCGGCTGAACCAGGCGGTAACTTTTATGTTCATTTATTTGTAATCATGTTCTTATGCACTTTTATCTTTCTCATTGGACTCTGGTTCCTACCTTTTATCATCTTTCTTTATTAGGCCTTTCACTCAATCATAACCTCTAGTGATCTACCCTCATAATGCATTCTTTCTTGTGCCATAATAGGCGCATTTGTACTCATTGGATCCCTTGGAACCACCAAAATCTCAAGTCTGCCAGGATGCATTCGAATGCCTATATATGCATTCGAATAAAATCCCTGAGTCCTTTCATTCGACTGAAATAGGTTTTCATTCGATTGAAATCCTCAGCATTCTTTCATTCGAATACTAGAGGGATTCATTCGATTGACATCCTGAATTTTCCTTTCATTCGACTGCCAGGGAATTCAATCGAATGAAAGCTTCCTTTGGCTTTCATTCGACTGAAAGCTGAAAAATCGCTTCCCTGAGACTCCAGTTCTCAATTTTCCGCAGAAAACCACTGTTCCTAGGGTTCCAATTAGTACAGTTATACATTTCATTCTACCAAATTTTCCAAAACCCTTTTCACCCTGATTTACCCAAAAATACTGCCTAACATTTGTGTAGTCAAAAATACAAAATAACACATACAGTAAAAAAATTTAACCACATAGACAGTGGGCTTAGGATTACCCACATCCGATGGAGATTCCAAATCAATAGGCTTGAAGGGGAGAATTTCCTCTTCGCGATGGCGTGCTCCGGCGATTTTTCCGGGACTCCGGCACGGAACCTAGATGTGTCGGAACGAGGCGGGTGTTTGTGAAAGAGATGGAAAAAAATGTTATATTTTTTGAAACGTACGTGATTATTAATAACCACGCACAGTGAATCTCTTTTTTTCTTTTTCCTTTTCTTTTCCTTCCTTTTTTTTCTTTCTACTGAAGCATTGCTTCATTTATTATTATTAATATTATATTATTATTTATTATTTACTTCCTTCAGAAGTTAACCTAACCCTATCTGGCTCCGTTTTCGTTCGATCACGTTTTGTCCGAAACGTCTCACACCCGGTTGCCCTAAAAATATTCCGGACATACCGTCGTGATCCGTTTATTTTTCCCTTCAATCCGGGACAGTTTTTTCCAGGGATCTGGGACTTTCTTAACAAGTCAAGAAATTCCACGGGCAGTTTTCGGCATCTGAAAAATTTCGGTTTGAGTTGAAACTCGCCCAGTGACGCCGGAAAATTACGGGACACCTAGACCTAGCCCGTTTCCCTTAAATCCCTAAGGTTTTGGGGCTTCATTCCTCCACCCTTGATTTCTCGGCGTTTCCCGGCCATTCTCGGCGGTGGAATTAACGGGTTTTCTCGCACGAGAACGCGGGATGTTACAGCTCTTAAGTATTTTAGTCTTTTAATTTTAATTTTTTTTCGAATTTTTGGTTCTGTAATCAATTACACAAGGGCATTAATCGATTACAAGCAAAAACAATGCAAATCGGTTACAAAAGTGCTCCAAGTAATTGATTACATAAAGCAGTAATCGATTACAAGGCTTGGTTATCGATTACCCCTTCAAATTTTTCTCAAAGTAATCGATTACAAGGCTAGGTAATCGATTACTAGTTCAAAAATTTGCCAAAGTAATCGATTACAAGGCTCGGTTTATATCATTCTTGGCTCATTTTTGCCATTTTGCTAATCGATTACTTCATTTTCTCTCCATCTCCAAAGCTTTCTTACTCCTCCTTCTTCATTTTTCTTCAAAATCTATCACAAACTCTTTGTGATCCTTGTTAGTGTTCGTGTGTTTGATCAATCTCTTGCATTGTTCTTGAATTCCTCACTCTCAAAACACACTCTTCTCTTCTCAAATCTCTCTAAACCAAACCATCATCTTCTTGTTCTTTCCATGGCTGCTTCATGCTCCAAAAGAGCACGCACCAAGAACATTGGTTCAGGCCTCAATCCTCTTGAAATATCTCGGCTCCTACGCACTGAGGAGAAGAGGAAACGTTTTCTGTACCACTTCTTGGAGCGCCCAATCCTTGCTCCGAAGTATGGCATTTTGAACACGTTCTCTATAGCTGGTCTAGACTTTCCCGCATTGTTTGAGCACCAAGGCTTAGAGGATTTTGTCTCTCTGCATGGTCCCTATTATCTAGAGTTGGTCAAGGTCTTCTACTGTAATCTGAAGCACATTGACGGAAGGCTGGTGTTTCAAGTCAAAGGGATTGACATCAGCATGTCCTTTCAGGACCTAGGCAATTGTCTGGGCATTCCCTATGAGGGAAAAAAGCTGAGTGTTGAGATCATATGCCCCTGGACCAATTTTAACTGCAAGGCGTTCTATCAGAGCATGTGCCGTTTCTCTGAGGAGCAGGTACAGGAAAAGCGTCAGAGGCTAGAGTCTGCTTGAACCAGAGACATTTTGATAGTTGGACCACTGACGGTTAGCGACAGACTCATTCACTACTTCATTAGTTATATATTGTTGCCTCAGATATCGAACCATGCTCAGATTAGTGAACTGGAACTCCAGATTATGTTTGGGATCAAAAACAGAGAACGGATAAACTGGGCCTATCTTGTTCAACAGCATATGCTCCAGCATTGCAGTAGGGCAGGAGCCTCGCCATATGCTCCAGTCATCTCTCAGATCTTTCAAAACTTTGACGTTCCTGTAAAGGGGGAGTTTGCTCAAACTGTGGATATTAAGACACAGAGGATTGACATCAACATCTTAGCTAAGTTGGGCATATTTTAAGATGTAGATGGTGTGTTCAAGCATAAAGCAAACACACGTGATGTCACTCTGCCTATTCCCTCCTCTACCACCTCCAGTCCATCTGCCGACCCTGTAACACCCTAGCTAACTACATACCCTCGAGTAGTACGCAATGCTCACTAGGTTGTTGATCATTTGGTGGGATTACTCATAGTCCTTTATTACTTTTTGAAAATACTGAGTTAAGGAAAATATGGACCATTTTAAAACTTTTCTACTTGTTACTCATTTGCAAAGTATGAGCGGCGCGTGAAGCAAGACATATAATACAAACGATAGAGCTCAAGGCTTACGACTGATATTTATTCATACATACTTACATAAGCAAACGTGGTCCATCACAAACATTTACATCAACAGTAGAATAATATGATAATGTACATACAATTCTCATATCCATCTAAATACATATCAAAATATCCATTCAGTGCCAAGCTAAACTGGCTGGTTCTCGGTCCTCTACTGCTCCAAGGTGTCGCTCTTCATAGGGCTCCTCGTAGCTCTCATAGTCTTCGCCTGCTCTTAGAAGCATAAGCGAGTGGGGGTGAGCATGTTTGTCCTCAGTGGTTAACCTTAGTGTAGGGGCACTTCTTTAACTCACTTATGAACTAGGCCGCTCAGGAGATCTCTATGTTTACATGCATACTAACATCCTACTGATTATTATCTTGCCTAGGATCTTGAACGACTTTATCTAAGTTACTAGGTGACTGGGGATCTAATTTTTCTTACTAGGTGAGTGGTTGCGAACCACCGACAGAGAACTTCGTTCCATTATCGCCTATCAAGTAGGCTAACCTCCACTAGGTAAGAGGCGGGGGCTGGCCTTCGCGACGCAGCCAGGCATTGGACTCATACATCATCATAATCATAACTTAGGCGTGACGTCACCCTTTTTAATTCATCATTTCTTTTCTTTCTTTTCATTCATCACTCTTAACCAATCCACCCTTTTGGGACTGGTGAGGGGCGTGTCCGCCAAGAGAGAGAATTCTTATCATATAGCTACATACTTGTTCCCTAGTGTTCAATTATGGCCTTTAAGCATTAAGTGATTAACCTCTAGTTCTATAAGGTTGTCCTAACACTTACTAACAACCCGGTCCTCATGATGCATGATATCATACACATTATAATCGTAACTATTCTACCTGCAATGTTCCACATACATCTTACATGTTACCTACATCCATCAAGTACAGTAGTTAAATCGTTGCTTGTTGGACTATGTGCCCAAGACAGTTTCGATGAGTTCCCTGCCTCACAGGCCGCTCAGCGTGACCTTGGGTCCACTCAGCGTTCCCTGAGACTCGTTCCTCCACTTTTTCAGAAAATCATTCTCAAAGGGCCTCTCTGGCCGCTCAGTGGTTACCTAGACCGCTCGGCGGTCTGATGCCGGGTTCTAGAAACATTCTCCATCCTTATTGTTAAGTTCCCCCTGGACCGCTCAGCGAAGCATAGGGCCGCTCAGCGGTACCTAGGCGAACTGCAGCATACTCCTTTGGTTTTCTTGGTCTCTTTTCATCCTTTCTCATGGACACTTCTTGGGACTCTTACACATGTTCCAACAAGTATATTCCTATCTAGTCCAGGTCACAGGACCCTTCAGAATCATCATCAAAATCCTAGCATAACAATTCTAACATAACACATAAAGCATCAAAAGCATAGCAAGCATGAAAACACCACCAAGGAGGTGAGTAAAACTAAGGTTACCCACTTCCTTAGAGACTTGAAGAGGGCTGGAAATGGTGGCAAAGAGGCAGGTTCAGCCTTCCCAGATCGTCTCCGGATTTCAGCAGTGTTCTGGCAGAGTTTCCCAACCGAACGATTTTTGGGCACAGTTTCCACAACCTTGAAATTTTTGTGAAAATTTCTGAATGGGAGAGGCTATTTGTAGCCAAGAATCTGCCCCCCAAAAATTACCGTTTTGCCCCTTGCCAAAATTACCAAATGCCTTTTTCTATTTTCTTTAATAATTAATTAACTCAAAAGATAATTCAAATGTCGAATCAATGAATAGTAATTGAATTTTATAATATTTTCCCTTGAAATCTGAATCAATCACGTGGTCAATGCAGGTGCGGGGCCCTCCTGGTCCCGTTTCGCTCGTTTTTGGTCGTTCGCAGTCCCGGTGCATCGCGCACGGTCGTCTGAAAAATATTCCGCTTATATCGTCGCGATCCTCTAATGTCCCTTAACCTAGGAATAATGTTCACTCAAGGCATTTGTGAAGTTTTCTCCAGAGGAGTATTTTTCACAGATACCTTTGACCCGTTATCTCTCGCCGGTGTCCAAACAGGACCGTTCTGCTGGCATTTCTGCGATTGCCAAAGCCTCCTAGTAGCTGTTTGGGGTTGCTCTAGGGTTTTATGATCTTCCCCCCATAAGGTATGGTTTCCCAAGATTGGGGCCCACTGCTCAGTTCTACTGGCTAAACGGGGCCAAACGGGACTATTCTAGTGTCTGCGAAATCGTCCAAAAGTGAGCGGAACTCCGTTTTTCCGACGGTTTGATTTTTTCACCAAATTCTAAGGGCCATGAGGAACTATTTGAGTGTCATCAGAATTTCGAGAAACTAAACAGATTAATTTCTATTAATTCTTGCATGTTAACCCCTACTGGGTGCTCTACGAACAGTTCATTGGGGAAATTTCTGCTAAGAAAGGAGCGGGATGTTACAGACCCCGTCATTCCCCAATCCTCCTCTGGCTCTGATAGGTCCATGTAAGTGTAGATAGCAACCTAAGAGGGGGTGAAGTAGGTTTCTCTTGTTTTTTAAGGATTTTGGTTCTTTGAAGATGATGAATTTGTAGAAAACCCTAATTCCCAAATTGTGATTAAGACCCAGCAATAAACAGAATAATTTATGATGTTAAAGTAGCGGATAGGAAAAATCACACTAGAGAATTTATCCTGGTTTACCTTCAACCACCGAAGGCTACGTCCAGTCCCCTGTTCTAATTCAGGGATTTTTCCACTATGTAAACTTGTGTTGTACACAACCTTACAACCGAGGCACTTACACCGACAACTTCAAGAGAACACAACCGTTCTCCTGGTTACACAATGCCCTCACCAAACACTACGGTGATAATCAGAAAACAACATCGAACACTATGGTGTTTACAACAAGTAAAAGATTGAAGAAGAATTGTACAATGGCTTTTGAATCAATCCTAAACTCCGGGAAGGAAAATCCTGAATAGAGAGCACAAATGATATGAAAGTTATGGCTCAATGCTTTCTGATTTTTGGATTGAAAAATTAACTTTGAAAATTTGATCAGAACTTGTAAAACTTGTAAGAATTGATGAAATATTGTAGTTCTGATGGTGTGTTTTTGTTCTGCATGAGTTCCAACCTTATATAGGCAGAGTTGCCTGTTCATGAACCATTGCCGTAGCATACAAATGCAAAACAACACATTGTTTCATGAAAAAACACACACATTCGAGCACGTAATCAATTAACAAAGTGTGGTAATCGATTACACACTTAGAAACTGCCATTTTTCAAATTTCTTAAGGTGGTAATCGATTACTTCGAATGGGTAATCGATTACTGCCACAAAATTTGAATAATTTTGAAATTTATTTGATGGTAATCAATTACTCATGCAAAACTCGAGTTAAAAGTGTTAGAAACCCTAGAAAAGTGTTGCTAAATGCTTTTAGGGTTTTAGGCAAAGTGTTATCCTTGTTTATGATGAAAACCTTTTGAGCCATAACAATTATATCATAATATATGCTAACTATTAAGACACTAAGGTAGAATACTTGAACCTTCAGTGATGAGCAATTGAGCTTTACGGTTCTTTGATTGTGCCTTCCCTTTTTCTGCTTTTTGTTGATGTTGTTGTCGTCATCAAAACCAAGCCATCAAGGTCAGAGAGAGAATCTTCTTCACATTCTCCCCCTTTTTGATGATGACAAATCCATCGTTGAAATTTGAAGTTCTTTTGACAGTGGTCCCCCTGTGTTGCGGACTATCTGCCTTTCTTGGATTTGTTGAATTTTCTCCCCCTATGTAAAACAGACCAAGCAACCAGACACAACCTTTCCTTTCTCCCCCTTTTTGACATCATCAAAAAGAAGAAAAAGGAATACAGAGAATAGCCAACACAGAGAATATAGATATATAACAAACAGAGCAACTAAACATAGAACAATACAACTAAACAGAAAACACATTATATAATTATAAAGCAAAAGTCATAGCACTCCATAAATACCATGGAAAAAACATAAGATCTAAACTATTACAAGGAAAAAACAACCAAAAGAAAAATGTCGGATTACAAATATTACATAAAAACATATGCAAGAAAGAAAATAACACAGCAATCATGGCTCGGCATCACTGGAAAAATTAATGTCATTGAAGGATAAAAATGTGTAATTTTAATGCATAATTAATATGTTTTGCACATTATCCTCTTTTGTGAGAAATTTAGAAAAATGCAATTTTAAGCACTACTTTATCTTAGAATTTAATGAGTAGATTTCTTTTGTTCTTTTTTAGTTTTCTATTTTAATTGCAGAAAATAAATTGTCAAGAGGATCATTGAAGATTTGAAGGAGAATTGATAAGATATAAATTTCAAAGAAGAGATTTGAAGAGAAGATTGAGACCAATAAATTCAAGATTAAATTCAAATTCAAAAAGATTTGGTCAAAGATTTGCTAAGGATTTTTAATGCTGACTTTGCCACGGATTTTGCGCTAGGATGGAGATTGAATCTCGATTTGACCTCAACTACAAAGTTGTAGATCTATCTCTTAGCTTTAATTGGAGATTTGAATCACCTCAATCCGATATCTGTAGCCGAAGTTATCGCGATTTTACTGACTGCTGTGCAAAAGTGCGAGAATTACTTCCACTTTTAGCCAATCCTCTACAAATAAATATCCTCTCTCAACAACTTGGAGAGAACTTCATACTCAGCCTCCACTTTTATTTTCTGCACTTTTCTCTTTTATTTTATGCACTTTAGGTTTATGTTAGTAGTGCTTAGTTCTTAGTTATTCAAGGATTGTTGGAGCGCTCGCATTGACAACGCAAGCTCCCAACTATTTGCGAATTCCTTCCATTCTCTAATTCAGGTTTTGTTATTTTAATTCTCCGTTATTTTCCACTCTCTTCTTCTATTTATTTATTATGAGTTTTTATCCTCCATCCATGGAGGAGTAGTTTCTTAATATCTTGCATGCGGTAATTCTAGATTAGGATTAATTCGAGGTCTTGTGCTTAATGTTTATTCATGATTTGTTCCGCCCTTGATTGGTAATATAGCGATTGCATGTTATTGGTTAGGGTTAATTCTAGGTTGATAGATCTTGACGATTGTAGGATTTATTGATTTAGGATTTGGGAACATTTTGGGAAACTAATTAGATTTAATTAGGTTGTGCAATTGGAACATAATTGATATAGGTTTTTAATGCTGAGATCTTAGTTTTAATTCCTATATTAATAAATGCTTAGGGGATTGACGATCGTAGTCTCTTAGGTGAATTGCGTATTAGTTAGAGATTTCAACTAATAAACAACATCCCTCCTTATGAATAATTAATTAGGAACCAATGACAATTAATCATTGATCTAGAAACGCCGTATGCAGGGTATTGCTTTTTATTATTATTGACTTACTTTCGTTTTGCTCTCTTTTTATTTATATTCAATTAATTCAACCCCCCCAATTTAGTGTAACTTTTAATTGGTTCTAATTGCTTCCTTGAGAGACGACCTAGGTTAGCCCCCTTTACTACGTTTTTGGGGTTAATTTAGCTTTATAAATTATTATTTGATCGCACATTGAAATTAACGACGTTTTGGTGTGTGT
Organism: Nissolia schottii; assembly: GCA_003254905.1. Lineage (NCBI taxonomy): Eukaryota > Viridiplantae > Streptophyta > Magnoliopsida > Fabales > Fabaceae > Nissolia > Nissolia schottii. Next base: position 41,027 of record QANU01053954.1, read on the forward strand.
CAATTTTGGCGCCGTTGCCGGGGAAGCAATTTAGCCAATTCTTTTTTTTTTTTTTTTTCTTTTTATCATTTTATTTTTTGTTAATTCTTCATTCTCTTGCTTCTGTTCTTTTCTTTTTTTAAAAAAAAATTTTTCCTTTTTTTTCCTTTTTTCGTTTTTTTTTAAAAAAAAAAAAATAATAATTTCTTTTTCTTTTTTTTTTTCAATTTTTTTTTATTCAAAAAAAAAATTCCCTTTTTTATTTTTCATTTTTTATCAAAAAAAAAAAGAATCTCTTTTTCCTCTTTTTTTTTCATTTTCATTTTTTTATCCAAAAAAAAATAAAAATTCTTTTGTTTTCATTTTTTTTTCTTTCCTATAAAAAAAAAAATTTTTTTTATTTTGTCCCTCAAATGTGCTATCATGTACTCTAACAATTTTTCTAGTTCGCAGTGGTCTAGTGTTCCTTGCTTTTCAGGTAATGGAGCGGATTTTGACAGTTTTCAGCGAAGGTACCACCGAAGGATGGGGCAATTGGAGAGGCTACCTGGGGACACCATTCGGAGGGTATTGCATACCTTGCCGTACAACGTCGCCGAGTTGTCTGAACAACAATGGGAAGACCACTTGAGCCGTTGTGGGGTGATGACTAAACGATTCTACCTTTACCAACCTTATCCTGAGCCTTACTCTCTTCCCCCCTATCCTACCGAAACACATCAACTGCCACCACACGAACCTCAACCGTACCAACATGACCCATACCCACCATATCCTTATTCACCAGAGCCCACATATTGCCAACCCTCACTAGAACCCTCATATCAACCTCCCCATTGCCAACAACAAATTGAAAACCCTTCCCGAGAGGTGCTGGTGATGTGGCTAGAGGAGCTAAGGCAGGAGATGAAGGAGTTCCGTGCTGATTTGCAACAGTGGAGAGAAACCATGGCTACATCTAGTGGGCACGAGGAGAACAGTTGCCCGGATAATGAGGTTGTGTGTGAAACCCCATCATCTGACATCATTGATGATAGTGGGTCTTCAGAGGTTTTGGTAGAAGAGTCACCCCAACTCGTCATTCTTGAGGATGAATCTGATACTGAGGTGGTGTTTGAGGAGCCACAACCGGAGGAAGAAGCACATATCACTTGTGTTATTCCTGGTGTGGTAGAGGTGTTGGTTGAGCCTGCCATTCTGTCTAAATTTCCCCCATCTATTCCATTACTCCCATCATCCCCTCTCCTAGCTTATCAGTTACCACCACTCGAGCTACACCTTGAGACACATGTCCCTCTCCTTGGACCATGTGAGTATGCTCAATTGGAAACTGATGGCCAGTTGCGGGCCTTATGTGAAGGGCTTGGAGACTTTCTTCCTGCTACTAGGGGAAGGTTAGACCATGTACAGGGACAATTCAAGAAGCCTCCTAGTGGGAACCTTCATCCACCCCCACTTGGAGTGATTACTTGCTGGATAACCAAGCCAAGGCGAAGCCTCAAAGCTTCACGGCATCGATGGAAGATCTCAATGCTTGGCTTCCAAAAGAAACATGGCTTCCATGGCCATGACATGACTTACATGGTGTGGGATCCAGGTGGAGGGTACCGCAGCAAACTTTGGTGGATGTTTCTGGACCAGTTCAAACATGATCCTCCATGAGACGGCCGTCATCCGTCCAACTTAAGGACATTAAACAAAAGTGCTGGGTGGGAGACAACCCACCGTTTGTGAGTTTTTTTTTTTTTTTCTTTTCTTTTTTTCCTTTTCTTTTATTTTTTGTTTTACTTCGTTATTTTTCTTCTTGTTTTGTTTGCTTAAAATAGTAGTTTTGACTGTGCAATAATTGTGGAAATTCATGAATAGGGGATGATTTAGACTAGTTGATGATTAATCTGCGCCATGTGAAATACTTTGTTTGATTATTTACGGCATTATGCTTGATTGAGCATTTTATAAATCCTGGCATGTTTTAATTAATTGGATGATATTACCTGGTAAGATTTGAGCCTTTTATAGGATGGCAACACTACATGCCATTCTTTTCTTTGTTGTGTATACACTCATTAGTGTTCAAGTCTAGAACTTGCCTGATTCTCTGCATTGCACTTTTACCTTTGTATATGACATGTGATATGATTGAGGCATTCCTTGTGTATTTAGCTCACATATCCATATGAGCCTACCTTGAACATTTGACCCTTGTTAGCCCCTTTGAGCCTTGTAGCCTTTTATTGAATAATTAGCACAATACAAGCTGATAAACCAAGAAAAACCATGATACACCTAGCTTTAGGGCTTAGGAGAATTGTGGTACATTTGTTCATATGTGCTAAGCAACAAGTGTGGGGTTACATGAGGACATGTAACATTCAAAGTAGGGGGAAAGCAACCGCAATTGCGCCTATTGGTTGGAAAATCTATGAAAGTGCCCATGAAAAAAAAAATATTAAAAAAAAAAAATTGAGGCAACTAATCTGCAAAACAACCAATTAGGTGCACCGACAGAAACTCTCCCCTGAGCTAATGGGTAAGCGATGGCAAGATTTCCAAGAAGTGTGAAAAAGTATGAAAAAAAAAAAAAAAAAAAAGTGAATAAAAGTGTTTGGGAATTTGTCATCAAGCTAATTAGAGAACAAGAGAAGCTAGTGGAGATCAAGGTCCTTGCACCGTTGGTTAAGCACATATGCCATGAATTCTACTAAGTCTTAGGCTTTAGCTCACTGGCCATATGATATCCCACCTTGACCTTGGCCCCATTACAGCCTTAAAAAGACCTCTTGATGCATGTCATATATATTTGGTGATCCGTGATGCTTAGAAGAAAGTCAAGCCTATGGAGGCGACTCTAGTGTAGTGATTGAGAGAGCATTGGATGAACCTATACACTTTGAGTGACGAGTGACACACACTAACCTGTGAGGCCCAATTGATGTTAACATGCCTTGACTTATTCTTTGCTTATGATTAATATGCCAAGAAAATTAGTTTTAATGTACAGTGCTATCATCTATTGTCTAAATGAACTTTTATTTTTGGATTGTCATGTATTTTGCACAGTTGTCTGGTAGCTAGTGAGTCGGCTTAAGTGCCTCCCTGAGTTTCGCAGCTTTGTAGGGGGATGTAAATAGTGTCGTCCCACCAAAAAGATTTTTCTTTATTTGTTTTATTTTCATTTTTAGTTTGCTTTTGTTCTTAGTTCCTTGCATGAGGACATGCAATTATTCAAGTGTACCCAGAAAGAAATTCAATTTGCCCATCATAGACATTTCAAATTCTCCTTGCATGGGATTTGAAAATTCCTTGCACAAAATCTCATTAGTTGAACCAAATATAATATCATCAACACAAATCTGAAGTAGTAAAGTATGATTTTTAGTTCTTTTTATGAAGAGAGTAGTATCAACTTTACCTTTTTCGAAGCCTTTCTCGCAAAGAAATGTGCTTAATTGATCATACCAAGCTCTAGGAGCCTGTTTGAGGCCATAAAGTGCCTTCTTAAGTTTATATACATGAGAGGGGTTTTTAAAATTTTCAAACCCAGGGGGTTGATGAACATAAACTTCCTCTTGTATATAACCATTTAAGAATGCACTTTTGACATCCATTTGATATAGTTGAAAGTTCAAAGAACATGCATATGCCAAAAGTAAGCGTATAGCTTCGAACCTGGCCACTGGAGCATAGGTTTCATCATAATCAATACCTTCCTCTTGATTGTATCCTTGGGCCACCAATCTTGCTTTGTTACGAACGATGATGCCATTTTCATCAAGTTTGTTTCTGAACACCCACTTGGTACTAATGATTTGTTTATCTCCGGGTGCCGGTAAAAGTTCCCATACTTCATTTCTAGTAAACTGATTAAGTTCATCTTGCATGGCTAGTACCTAGTGTTCATCTTTCAAGTGCATCATGTACTTTGGATGGCTCTATTTGTGACACAAACGCCATATGTAGGCATGCTTCATTTAGGTTTAGTCTTGTAGTGACTCCTCTTGATATATTACCAATGATATTGTCAATTGGGTGATCTCTGTGAGTTCTACATTCCTTGGGTAGATCATCCTGAACTTGCTTTTCAACTTGATCATTTTTCATTGTTGTCTTCTCCTTGGATTTGTTCATCATTTCTCGGTAGATGCTCTTCACTTTCATCATCATCAAGAGAAACACCTTTTTCCTCCTTAGAGGGGTTAGTTTCATCAAAAGATACATGAATAGATTCTTCAATAGTATAAGTTCTTTTATTGAAGATACGATAAGCTTTGCTAGAAAGTGAATATCCAAGAAATATACCTTCATTTGCTTTAGCGTCGAACTTACCAAGGTTGTCTTTACCATTGTTCAGAACAAAACATTTTGTGCCAAAGATATGTAAATGTGCAATGTTTGGCTTTCTACCCTTGAACAACTCATATGGAGTTTTCTTTAGAAAAGGTCTAATGAGAAATCTATTAGAAACATAGCAAGCCGTGCTAACTGCATTTGCCCAAAAGTACTTAGGCAAATTTGTTTCACTTAGAATGGTTCTTGCTAGTTCTTCAAGAGATCTATTTTTTCTTTCTACAACTCCATTTTGTTGTGGGGTTCTAGGAGCAGAGAAATTATGAGAAATGCCATTTTCACTACAAAACTCTTCAAAGTATGCATTTTCAAACTCGCCACCATGATCACTTATAATGGATGCAATTTTCAAAGATTTTTCATTTTCAACAATTTTAGCAAATCCTTTAAATGCATCAAAAGCATGATTTTTGTGTGATAAAAACAAAGTCGAAGTAAAGTCATCAACAATTACAAGACCATAATAGTTTCCTCCAAAACTTTTTGTCCTTGATGGACCAAACAATTCCATATGGAGTAACTGAAGAGGTCTAGTAGTTGAAACAACATTCTTGGGTTTAAAGGAAACTTTGGTTTGTTTTCCTTTTTGACATGCATCACACAATCTATCTTTAATAAATTTTTTCTTTGGTAAACCAATGACTAGATCATGAATCACCCTAGCTAGATAGCCTATGCTTAAGTCATAGATAAGTCCGGCTAGGGGGTTGTCTTTCGGGTATGACTCTTCATTGTGCCTTAGTGTTTTGTTTTCCAAAATAGGGTTTAACAAAATAGGGCCAATTTAAAACTTTTGCTTAACAACTTTGAAAATAGAAGCCATTCGGTGATATACGCATCCCTGCCACTCGAAGACGTGGTTGGTATCCTAACAATAGCCTATCCCAGAAAATAACACATACATGAAATAACAGATCACATACATTGGCCATAAGATGACATATCAGTTCATACAGTCCATATGATATTATACAAGTGGGTAGTTTAATTCTAATTCTATTTCCCTATTATACATCACATGCATCTTATTAGTACACAACCCTATTTTACAACTGATACATGCTAAAGAGTTAGCGAATGAGTACTACTCATTTTGCCCTATACTAGTAAGATCCTATTTTACAGTAAGTAGTCAAAGGAACGGTTGGCAAGTAGTCTTCGAAAATGGTCGGCAAGTAGTCCTCCCTACGGGTTCGAATTCTTCTCCTGGTCCTCCTCCTCCTCATCACTGGATGGCTCGCTCTCAGTGGCGGTGTCTCTACGGCCAAGACGACGAACAGTAGCGGGAGTCACTCTCTTGCGGGCGGTGGTAAAGCGTCCTCGGGGCCTAGTGCATGGTCCAGCTAAGTCAGAGTTCTTCGTCACCTCCTCTGCTGGGGGAGTGTCCTCATCGCTGCTGTCTATGATGATGGGGTTGTCAGGCCACCCCCTGGTTCCTTGTCCGTGAAATTGGGGTTGACCGCAGGAGGTCTGACACCTTGGGGCTCCCTGGGGCGTGGTACCAGTATCAAGAGAGGCGGCCTTGGGAGGTCAGTCGGCGCATAGGTACACGTTTCCGTGATGACCCCAATCTTGGGGTCACGCTGGCGGGTGCGTGAGAGCAGAATGGCTGTCCTCCTCAGGGAAGTCATCTTCTTCACCTGGATTCGTAAGCGAGTGGGAGTAAGAACATATGGTTCTTAGTGGGGATCCCTAGGCCATACCTATCGCTTTATTTCTCGTTTAGAATTCCAGGCCACTCAGGAGATCTCTAAGTGTCATGCATACTAGATTCCCTACTGTTTATTGTCTTTCTTATCTTGAGCAGCTTTATCTATGTTACTAGGTGATGAGGTATCTAATCTTGATATTACTTAGGGCTTCGTGCTTGATCAAATGCATTCGCTTGAGTATGGCGATGTCATGTCGCGTCCTCACGTTCATCTATTTATCTAACAGTCGCCTCAGGGTGTGGCGATAATATATATACATATACAGTCATATGATATGCATGAGGGGTAATCTCTTACGCGCCTTGTGGCAGCGTCCTTCTTAGTTATGTCTTACCACCCTTGTAGTTGTGGCCTCAACTACAACCTACACCCGTCCAATGTGGGACGAGTGAGGGGCATGCCCTTTTGCACGACCAAGTGGGATTCACTTCGTTTTATACTAACTACTTGGGGGCATATTGCATGTGCTTGTGCCAACTACTTTGGGGCATGTTGTCATTGGGGTGGCAACTACTGTGGGGCACATTGTAATCGTGATGTTTATACTTGTGATGCCAACTACTTTGGGGCATATTTAGTCTTTATTCTTGCCACTACTTTGGGGCGTGTCATGTTCTATTTTTGCCACTACTTTGGGGCCGTGCAGGTCTTTTAATTGCCACAACTTTGGGGCCACGTTATGTTTTACCAGAGTCCTGGTTCAGGTCTTACCCTGCGTTAAATCATTTACCAACCCATCTTGCTGGACTGGCGAGGGGCGGGTCCGTAGACTTGCCAAGAGAAGGGAAATCTGAATTATATAACTATGTCTGTTTAAGGCATACCGAACCATTGGAGGTCGGACCTTCTTAAGAATGATATCCTATTTCCCTACGATTCAATTATGATCTTGTTTAAAGGTTAGGTGATCATTGCCTAGTTATCTAAAAATTCTAGCAACGACTGGTTCCTCATGATGCATGGTCATACAAATAGATGCTGCATGGTAGTATAACAAGAGAATAATAGAACATAACCATAACATGTAGAGTGGAAATTCTAATGTCTCGGGTCAGCCGCTCAGCGGTGCGCTCAGCGAGGCGCTCAGCAAGGCGCTCAACGCGGCGCTCAGCGAGGCACTTAGCAGTGCGCTGCAGCGAAGCCTTCAGCATCAAATTGCTTACTGAAACTTTCTGAATATTTATTTTGGCATGATATCAACTAGCACAACTATATTTTTCTATCTTCACATATTGCTAACATAATTTTCACAGCGCCTACTCTACAATTTCTACAAAATATTTCTTTAATTATTTTTCTAAAAATACATATAAAAATTATCACATAAAGCCACATAGAGAGTGGGGGTGGGAATACCCACCTCCAAACGAGTTCCTGACTTGGTGAGGCTATAAGAGGAAATTCCCTGAGCGCGTAGGCGTGCTTCGTGGATTTTTCGGATGCTTCTTTGAAAATTTAACAGTGTAAAACCAATACAGTTAAAGAAGTAAAAACGGAAGAAAGTGAAGAAAGTTTCGGTGAAAAATTCGAAGGGAGTGAGGGGCTTTTTATAGGCCTCTGAAGCTGCTACTGTAGCCTCTTTTTACTTTTTAAAAAAATTAGAAAAAGGTAAAGGATAATTACCTTGCACAGTGAAGGGATTTGTTCTAGCATCCTCCCCCACGTGCCTAAATGTCATGTTTCTTGTTTCGGTCTCGTTTGATCGCATTTTATCGTGATTTGCTCGTGTACGGCTACCCTAAAAATATTCCGAACATATATCCACGATCTATGGATTTTTCCGGTCAGTAAGGTATCCTGAGTTGAGGTAATTGTGAATTTATTACCCGGAGGTAATTGTTCACAGATACCTTAAGTGTCTACCAAAATTTCAGTTTTTGGCGAAACTTGGCACGAACCTCGCGGCACTCCGTGAGACCACGAAACAGCTATCAGACTGGGGTTCGGAAGTAGTTAATTTTCTAAATAATTTTTCCCAGTGCCAATAATTGTCCCGATTGTGCCTTGAATTAAGCCAGATTGTGGATTTTTGTAAAAATCTTTGTAGGGAAAAATCGGGATGTTACATTCTAACCCCCTTAGAAAAATTTCGCCCACGAAATTTAGGTAAAGTTGCGTGTCGTACCTTCAGAATAGCTCCGAAAAAGATTCCCGCATGTTGGCTTCTAACTCCCACGTTTGTTCTTCAAATTCTCCATTGGCCCATATTACCCGTACCATAGGAACTTCCTTATTGCGCGTCTTGCGGGTTTTAAAATCAATGATGCGTCGAGGAGTGAGGGTTAGGGACAAATCTTCCCTTAGCTGTACTTGTTCGGGTTCCAACACATGCTCCGGGGAGGAGTAATACTTACGCAACTGAGATACATGGAAGACGCTATGAACGTTGGCCAAGTAGGGTGAAAGAGCTACTCTGTACGCCACAGGTCCAATGCGCTCGATAATTTGGAAAGGTCCTATAAACCGAGGGTTCAGCTTCCTAACTTTGATGGATCTCCCAATCCTCGTTGTAGGGGTGACCCGTAAGAACACATGATCCCCCTCTTGGAACTCGAGGGGTCTTCGCCTCAAATCTGTATAACTTTTTTGTCGACTCTGGGCTGCTAGGATTTTCTGTCGTACCAACTTAACTAGTTCCTCGGCTTCCTTCATCTCTTCTTGATTGAGATGTTGGTACTGTCGGCTATCATTCCAACACAGTGGTGATGGACATTTTCGTCCGTAGAGGGCTTCGAAGGGATCCATACCTATGCTGGCTTGATAGCTGTTATCATTGGCGAACTCCATGACTGACAACAGCTCGTCCCACGCCCTTGGCACATCCAATGCACAGGCTCTCAGCATGTCTTCCAGAATCTGGATAGTTCGTTCTGATTGACCATCTGTTTGGGGATGGTAGGCAGAACTTAGGTGCAGCTGAGACCCATATGTCTTTCGAAAGGCAGTCCAGAACCGAGAAGTAAATCTGGGGTCTCGGTCTGAAATAATGGAGGAGGGTACTCCATGAAGTCTGACCACTTCCTTAATGTATAACTGCACCAGTTTCTCCATTGGGTACGTCCTCTTGACAGGAACAAAGTGGGCAGATTTGGTCAATCGGTCTGTAATTACCCAGATGGCATCGACACCCCTCGGAGTGCGTGGTAGTTCGGAAACAAAATCCATCGAGATGCCATCCCACTTCCATTTTGGAATGTCTGGGGGGTTTAACAACCTAGGGGGTTTTCAGTGCTCAATCTTTACCTTCTGACAGACTAAGCACTTCTGCACCCAGTCCTCGACCTTTTTCCTCAACCTTGGCCACCAAAACATCTTCTTTAAGTCATGGTACATTTTGGTGGTCCCTGGGTGCACCGTAAAGTGACTTTTGTGCGCTTCCCGCAAAATGTCCTCCCGCAGGCTACCTTCATCGGGTACACATATGCGCTGGTTGAATCGTAGGATTTCGTCATTCCCCATAGTCACTTATTCAATTTTTCCTTCCTCTACAGTCTTGCGAAACTTGCCCCAACTGTCTTCTTGACAGTTTCTTTGAGCTTCCATTATTCTACTCTGGAAGTCACTAGTGACTTGTAATGGATGCAGCGTTATACGGTTATGTTGGCAGGTGACAATCACGTCAAGATTGCCAAACTGTCTAATCAGTTCCGCCTCGTGCACCATCATTCGTGCCATATGTAACGACTTTTGACTCAGCGTGTCTGCTACTACGTTCTCCTTTCCTGGGTGGTAGTTAAGGTTGAAGTCATAGTCTTTGAGGAATTCGGTCCATCTCCTCTGGCGCATGTTAAGTTCTTTTTGATCAAATAGGTACTTCAGTCTCTTGTGGTCTGAGAATACATCGAACTGAACGCCGTACAGATGATGCCTCCAGATTTTTAGGGTAAAAACTACCGTAGCCAGTTCCAAATCATGCGTGGGATAGTTTACCTCGTGGGACTTCAATTGTCTAGAGGCATAGGCGATCACCTGTCGTTGTTGCATCAATACACCTCCCAAACCGGCCTTTGACGCGTTACAATACACTTCGAAAGGTACATGGGGGTTGGGTAGTGTCAAGACGGGAGCTGTAGTTAGCTTCTCTTTCAACTTACAAAAAATCTCCTCGCACTCGGGTGACCATTCTACCTTCGCCCCTTTCCGGGTCAACTTGGTTAATGGCAGAGCTATCTGTGAAAACCCCTTGATAAACCTCCAGTAGTACCCTGCGAAGCCTAGAAAACTTCGTATTTCCGTAACAAAGGTAGGTCTTTCCCATGTCTTGATCGCCTCTACCCCCTGCTTTGTTACCACATGTCCGAGGAATTGTACTTCCTTAGTCCAAAACTCGCACTTGAAGAGTTTCACATACAACTTCTTTTCCCTCAAAATCTCCAAAACGATCTTCAGGTGTCTGGCGTGCTCTTCTTCACTCTTCGAGTACACCAGTATGTCGTCTATAAAGACAATAACACATTCATCCAGATAAGCACGAAAGATTCTATTCATGTAGTCAATAAAAATGGCGGGAGCATTCGTTAGGCCAAACGACATCACGATAAACTCATAGTGGCTGTAGCGAGACCTGAATGCAGTCTTCAAGATGTCCTCATCCCGTACACGAATCTGCTGGTAGCCAGACCGTAAATCTATTCTTGAAAAGATCCTCGCGCCCTTCAATTGGTCCAGCAGGTCCTCGATTCTAGGCAACGAGTACTTGTTCTTAATTGTCACCTTGTTCAATTGTCGATAATCAATGCACATTCGCATGGTGCCGTCCTTTTTCTTGACGAATAACACCGGCGCCCCCATGGTGATGCGCTCGGTCTTATGAACTGTTTTCCGATCAGATCTTCTAACTGCTTCTTCAGCTCCTGTAGTTCCACTGGGGAAATCCGGTATGGCGCAATAAAAATGGGTCCTGCGCCTGGTACCAGATCAATGGAGAACTCCACCTCTCGTTGGGGAGAAAATTCTGGAATGTCGTCAGGAAATACCTCCAGGTATTTGCACACTACCGGGATGTCGTCCACTTCCTGCTTGATGGCAACTTCTGAGGAGGCTAGTAGAATGTACCCCTAGTTGTCCCATTTACTGCAGGTAGGTAATTCCCCCATTAAAGTAGGCGAGCTCCGTGCGGCATGAGGAAAAGTTACCTGCTTCTTGGCACAATCTAGCATTACCTGATTGGCGTTCAACCAGTCCATCCCTAGGATTACGCCTAATCCAACTAGGGGCAGGAAAATTAAATCAGCCACAAATGTCCTTTCTTGTAGCTCGAATGGACATTACAAACATACCTGACAAGTTTGGACTGGTGGTGCAGTGGGGGTTGACACCGTAAGCGTGTACGGTAGCGATTTGGGAGAGAGGCGTAACTCCTCTACACTCTTGTAAGATATAAAGGAGTGGGATGCTCCGGAATCAAACAGCACATTAAGGTTTTGTCATTGATTATGCACTCACCGAAAATTAAGCCTTCGTCCTGTGCTTCTTCAACGACCATTGTAAACACGCAGCCTTGTCATTGGGCTGGAGGTGGCATGGTCGGACAAGCTCGGGCAAAGTGGCCTGCCTGTCCGCACCTGTAGCAGACCCCTTGACCTGCCAAACATTCCCTCCTATGGGCCTTGTTGCACTTTGGGCACAACAGAGGATATCCCCCTTGTGGCTGGGGTCCTGGCTTGTTCTGGTTCGCCATTCCTCCTGGTTGCTGGGGTCGGCTTGCCTGTTGCTGGGGCCTAGCGCCTTGTAGCTGGGGCCGGTTCATTCCTGGTCCTATCGGGTATACAGGTCGTCCCAACCACTGCTGCACTCGCGGAGAAGACTGTGCTAAAGGCATTCCTCTGCCTCTACCGGGAAACGGAGCTGAAAAGGGCCTCCTCAGTTGGGGTGCCTGCGAGGAACCCCCTTGGTCCTCTAACTTCCTCTTGTTTCTAGCGTTCCTGGCCATGGTCAAGTTTCTGGCTGACTCCTCTAACATCATGCACTTACTTACCAAGAGGGCATAATCCTGGATGTCCCAATGATTTATGGCCATCTGCAACTCTTCCCTCAAACCTCTCTGGAACTTTCCGCATTTCCACCCTTCGTCAGGGTGCAACTAATACGTGCTGGAGTAGCGACACAGTCTCTCGAAGGCGGACGTGTACTCAGCAACTGTCATGTCTCCCTGCTGGAGCTTTAAAAACTCCGCTTCTTTTTGATCCCTGAGTCCCTTAGGGAAATACTTGTTCAGGAGGGCAGTGGTAAATTGAGCCCACGTGATAGGACCCCCTCCTTGTTCTAGTAGGGGCTTGGTGGAGTTCCACCATGTCCTGGTAGCCCCTCGAAGTTTTCGCGTTGCAAAACGGACCTTTTGTATTTACGTGCAGGGTACATCTTCGTAGATCTGCTCCATTTCTGCCAGTCAGTTATGGAGGAGCTCTGGGTCCATTCCCCTTCAAAGATCAGAGGGTTCACCCTTCCAAACTCAGCGAATTTCTTCACTTCTACCTCTTCGACGGTGGGGACCGGGTTGCGTTGTGCGGTAGCAGCCGCCATTTGTGTGGTGGCCTATTCCTGTGCGTGAATGGCTTGGGCCTGAGCCTGGGTGGCTTGGGCCATCTACCGTAGGATTTCCACCAGATTAGTGGTCTCCATTATACGTGGTGCAGTGTCATGGCAGGGCCGCATGTCTAATTTGTAGTACCTGTATAGATCCGAGGTGATCAGTCTCAAGAAAAGCAAGTACACAGAAACTCAGCTCATACCACTGATAAGTGCCCAAATTACACAAATTTAATTTATCAAAAAGGCACTTATCTGTTATGTTTTTAAATAATTATCTAATGAATTCCCCATATTTTGTAGGATATTTTGAAGATGGATGCAAGCATAATTTATGAGGAATAATCCCATGAAGAATGGAAGAAAAGGACAGAATTGGAAAAGAGGTTGAAAGAGAAGATTTTGGATGAGGCATCGCTCAGCGAGGAACCACACATCGCTTAGCGCTGAAGAGTGAATCGCTCAGCAAACGTATGTCGGCAAGCAACTTGTACGCGGTGCATTTATTGCGCCAGCTGGAGCCAGCCTGGCATGGCGGCGCCGCCCTGACACAATTGACTGCCGCCCTGCAAAAGCTGCCGGAGCATTTATTATGACACGTGAAAAGTACACATCGCTCAGCGATGGCACTCAAACCACTGAGCGGACGTGGTAAAAAGCATAGAGAAAAAGGGATAGGAATCCGCTGTGCGCAGCAGTTAGTAAAATCGCGATAAATTGAGCTACGGATATCAGATTAAGGTGGTTCAAATTGCTACTTAAAGCTAAGAGAAAGATATACAACTTTGTAGCTGGGGTCATTTTAAGATTAAGGTCGCTGAGCGAATCTTAACCCACCTCTGAGCGATACCACCGAACCTTCCCGAAACCGACTTTGAAGTCGGCAGCCGCCATCACCTACCATCGCTGAGCGACCCCTCCAATCCGCTGAGCAAAAATGGACGATTTTGGCCTATAAATAGGGGAAGCCGAGGCATTTTAAAGGCATTCCATCCAACCCCCTCCATTCTTTACTTCTTCCACATTTTCTTTGTATTTTTAAGCTTAGTTTAGTTTAGGTTAGGTTAGGAACAAAGACGAGGCTTGTGAAGGAGCCGGAGATCGAGGAAGCTCGGCAAAACCATGGCCATGATAGCGTGAGTACGTGTCATTGTAAGTGTCCAAACCTTGCCTCCTAGATTCTCTTGCAAGATGGGTTCCTAACCCTCTTTTTGTTGGGATTTTGATTATTATTGTAGTTTACTTGTATCCATGTAACTATTACATATGAATCTATCCTTTTCCTATGATTTGCTTGAATGGTTTTATGCTTAATGCTAGTCTTTGTTTAATGTCTTGATTCTTGATTTGGGATTTAATTGTATGAACGATAGTTATACTAATTAAATCATAACCAAGTTAAGATCAACATCATTATGCTTAACTAGATTCTAGGCTTGAACGTTGTGAACGA
>QANU01053967.1:0-13039 GCA_003254905.1 Nissolia schottii
ATCGATTACCAACTCGAGAATTTTGAAAATAAGTGGTTTTCATGTGTGTAATTGATAAGTGCCAAATTTACGCAAATTTGACCTATCAAAATGGCACTTATCCGCTTATGTTTTAAAGAATAATCTAACTGTAATCCCCATATTTTGTAGGTTTTAAATATATTTTGAAGATGGGATACAAGCATAAATAAGTAAGAAGAATCCCATGAAGAATAGAGCAAAAGGGCGAATAAGGAAAAGAGCAAATAGGACGAAGTCAGCAAGGTGTCGTTCAGCGGATAAAGAAGAGCGCTCAGCGCTTAAGGGCGAACCACTCAGCGGTGGTACCTGTACTGCTGAGCGATTGTATGTCGGCATCCGCCTTCGCTGCCGCATTAAATGCACCAGGCTAGCGCCACCCTGTATTGCGGCGCCGCCTGACAATGTCGATGCCGCCACTGAAAAGCTGCCGGAGCATTTAATGAAACCGTGTGAGCTACCATAGTTGACCAAGACCGCTCAGCGGTAGGCCTTTATCGCTCAGCGGAACCGCCTTAATCGCTGAGCGGCCGTGCCAAACCGCTGAGCGGCCACCCCCAAATTTCACCTATAAATAGGGGAGGCCAAGGCCATTTCGAGGGCATCTCTTCCAATCCCATTCCCTCCCCAAAAACACCATTCTTCTTCATTTCTTTTGTACTTTGAAAGTTTAGTTTAGTTAGGTTAGGTTAGAAACAAAGAGGAGGCTTGTGAAGGAGTCGGGAGATCAAGGAAGCTCGGCGAAGCCATGGCCATGATAGCGTGAGTACGTGTCATGGTAAGTGCCTAAACCTTGCCTCCGAGATACTCTTGCAAGATGGATTCCTAATCTTCTTTTTGTTGGGATTTCGGTCATTATTGTAGTTTGCTTGTATCCATGTAACTATTGCATATGAATCTATCTATTTCTTATGATTTGCTTGAATGAATTCATGCTTAATGCTAGTTTTTGTCTAGTGTTTTGATTCTTGATTTGGGACTTAGTTGTATGAATGACTGTTATATTAATTAAGTCATAACCAAGTTAAAATCAACATCATGGTGCGTAACTAGATTCTAGGCTTGAACGTTGTGAATGAACAGTTACAGCCATTAGAGTCGGATCGAAATCATTCATCTAACCTTGTTGCCATAACTGGAATAAAGGTTAGCCGCTTTAACATCTGGAATAATTCTGGCGTACTTTGTTAGGCTTGTATACGAAAGTAACAAATTAACAAAGGAAACCTGTGATCTTTTCATATGCGGAAGTAATGTAAAAGTTAAGATCTGGTGGCAGGCAATCAATGAAATAATAGTTCTATGTAATAAGTAACTGGATGCATGAACTATGATGTGATTAAAATCCCCAACAAGCTCCGGAACTACCTCTAATTTGTTTCCTATTTACTTTTTATGTTGTTTATTTACTTATTTAGTTTATTAAAACAAATTATCAAATCCTTCACTCTATTGTTCAATTAAAATAACTCAAGAACGATAATTTTGCAACTCTCTGTGGTTCGACTATACCCGACTATACTGCAATTGGATCCCTTGTGGATCTGAAAGCCGTAAAGTAGGATATACATATAAATTTAATTTGAGCAACGCAAAGTGCAAACAATAGACTTTCTATAAAATTGGCACGGTTGTGACAGAACCAAAAGTTGTGTCAAGAGTAAAGAAAGTGCTATTTGGCTTTCATCAGTAATCGATTACACACTTATGGTAATCAATTACCACCTCATAAACTTTCAAAATTGGCATTTGTTGTGTTTGTAATCGATTACACACTTATGGTAATCGATTACCATCACACAGAATTTGAAAATTGGCAGTTACCATGTGTGTAATCGATTACCACACTATAGTAATCGATTACATGTTCGAATGGGTGTGTTTTTTCATGAAACAATGCGTTGTTTTGCATCTGTATGCATTGGGAATGGTTCATGAACAGGCACCTCTGCCTATATAAGGTTGGAACTCATGCAAAACAAAAACAGAACTTCAGAACCCCAAACTTCTATCATCATTTACACGTTCTGATCAATTTTCAAATCCATTGTCAATCCAAATCTCAGAAAGCCTTTGAGCCTAACTGTTATATCATTTGTGCTTTCTATTCAGGAAAACTTCCAACCCTGAATTTAGGATTGGCAAAGCCATTGTATTATTTCTTCAAACAAGTGTGATTGTTGTTATACACCGTAGTGTTCGGTATGGTTTTGTTAATCACCGTAGTGTTCGGTGTGGTTGTTCTGATATTCACCGTAGTGTTCGGTGAAGGTACTGTGTAACCAGGGGAACGGGTTTGTTCTCTTGTAGTTGTCGGTGTAAGTGCCTTGGTTGTGAGGTTGTACACAACACAAGTTTACATGGTGGAAAAATCCCTGAATCAGAACAGGGGACTAGACGTANGGATAAATTCTCTGGTGTGATCTTTCTTATCCCTACACTCTTTACATTCAGCAATTTATAATTCCCGTTGCTTTATCTTTAACATCTATTCTTTTTATTGCTGGGTCTTGTTCATAATTTGGGAATTAGGGTTTCACATCTTTCAAAGAACCAAAATATGAGAAAAACAAGAGAAACCTAATTCACCCCCTCTTAGGTTGCTATCTAGAGTTACATCATACACCTCATGACCGTCGTCCCCATGGTGGTGTACGACCTGCCTTTTCTGTCTGTTCCCCGGGCCAACAAGACTCTACCCCCTTCTCGGGTGGCGCGGGGCCACCCTCTTGGCTAAGCCGGAAGCGGACCATATCATCATTCATTCATCACATGTCATGCATGCCATCATTCATTTCTTTCATATGCACATTTATCTTTCTCATCATGCTCTTGTTCCTACAGTTCATTATCATCTTCATTCATTACTCATTCATTAGATAACAACTTCTAGTGATCTATCCTCATGATGCATGCTTGCTCAAACACATAAACATATAACCACATAATCACATTACAATCTAAATATAATTCATTTGGGCATGGGAGTTGTAACACCCCTATTTTCAGCTTACGCTCTAATCGTAACACTGATTATAGGGTTGTTATCTGCTTGGCTGAGGTTACTTTTAGCCNGCTCAGCGCCCGTGAGTACCGCTCAGCGCCCACTGGCACCGCTCAGCGCTCACAGATACAGCTCAGGGATTCCACGGGCACCGCTCAGCGCACACAAGTACTGCTTAGCGGTCCCTGGAGTCAACTTCAACACAGATCAGTTTTCAAATCATTTTTCAAAAGCTATCTCCCAGGCCGCTCAGCGGTTCATGGAGCCGCTCAGCGCCCTGGGCGTGACCGAAGCTCCTCCTTTGTTTTCTTGTTGTTTCTTTAAACCATAACCATGGCCAATTCTTGGGCTTCATACCAGGTTCCAACCATCACCATACAAGCATGTTTAACTTAGAAAAGCATAGGAAATCATAGCAAAGTCATCTACCTATCCTAACCAAGCAATTCTAACATAAACATAACATAGAACATACAAGCACTCAAGCACATAGGCCACCAAGGAGGTGAGCTAGCTTAGGATTACCCACCTTCTTAGAGTCCTAGAGAGGTTTAGAGATGGCTATGGAGGTGAGGGTGCTATGTTCTTCCACTGGCTTCCAGTTCCTGACTGTGCTCTAGCAGAGTTTCTGGACCGAACGAATTTCCGGCAGAGTTTCAGGAGAGTTTTGAATTTATGAAAAATGAGAGAAATGAAGGGGTATTTATAGGGGAGAGGGATGCAGCTAGTGTGGGCGTTTTGGTCATTAAATTTTGTGCCAAAATTACCATTTTACCCTTTCTAATTTAATTTCTTAATTAATTAATTATTTTGGATAATTATAAGGTCATATCAAGTCAAATCAATGAATAGTGACCTATATTTTAATATTTTTTCACAAAAATCTGCTGTCCCCACGTGCTCCATGCAGGTGTGGGTCCCACCCAGTCCCGTTTCGCTCGTGTTTTACCGCTCGCAGTCCCGGTGCGTCGCGCACGGTCGTCCGAAAAATATTCCGTTTGTACCATCGCGATCCTCTAATTTCCCTCTACCTAAGAATATTAATCTTAGAAGGTGTTTGTGAATTTCCTCCGGGGGAGTATTTTTCAGAGATACCTTTGATCCCGTATCTCACACCGGTGTCCGAACGGGACCGTTTCGCTAGCGTTTCAGCGATCGCCAAAGCTTCCTAGTAGGGGTGTGGGGTTAACTCTAGGGATTTTGTGGTGTTTCCCTACATAGGGTATGATTTCCTAAGACTGGGGCCCACTACTCAGTTCTACTGGCTAAACGGGGCCAAACGGGACTGTTCTAATGTCTGTGGAATCGTCTGAAAGTGAGCGGAACTCCGTTTTTCCGACGGTTTGGACTTACTACCTAATTCTAATGGTCATGAGGGTCTGTTTGGGTGTCATCAGAATTTTAAGAAACTAAACAGAAAAATCTCCACAGACACTTCTATCCTAGGGATTCAGGCTTTTCTATCCTTTAACCTATATAGAAGGCTTCTACTGATAATTCTCCTGGGAAATCCTTCCAAGGGAAAAAGTGGGATGTTACACTGGGACCGCTCAGCGGTACACTCTGCTCAGCGGTACCAAGGGCCGCTCAGCGGTCGCTGGCGAATCTAAAAACAAAATTTCTTATTTTCTTGCCTTTCTCTTCCTCTCTTCCCATGGATGCTTCTTGAGGTTCTCACACATATTCCAACCATAAAAACCTTAGCTAGTCCAGGTCACAAGACCCTTCAGAATCATCTTCATAGCCTAACCAAGCATTTCTAGCATAAACCATAACAAAAACATACAAGCAAGCAAGCATAGAAAAGCCACCAAGGAGGGGCAAGCTTAAGATTACCCACCTTCTTGGAGTCTTAAAGAGGCTTAGAGATCGCTATGGAGGTGAGGGTGCTAAGTTCTTCCACTGGCTTCCAGTTCCTGACCGTGCTCCAGCAGAGTTTCTCGACCGAATGAATTCCCGGCAGAGTTTTGGTAAGGTTTTGAATATGTGAAAAATGAGAGAAATGAAGGGGTATTTATAGGAGAGGGAGGCTGCAGCTGATGGGGGTAGATTGGTCATTAATTTTGTGCCAAAATTACCATTTTACCCTTTCTAATTTAATTTCTTAATTAATTAATTCAAAAGATAATTCAAATGTCAAATCAATGAATAGTAATTGAATTTTATAATATTTTTTAACAAATATCTGCTGTGTAACGTCCCGTGCTTTTACAAGCTAGTAACTTATCCGTTTTGCAGCCGAGCACGGCCGGGAAACGTCGAGGAAGCGAGGGAAGCAGAGTTAAACCCTTGAAACCTTGGAAAATTGGAGAGACGGACTAAGTTTAGCTGTGTTATAATTTTCGGGAGTCGCTGGACGAGTTTCGACTTGAATGGAAATTTCCCGGATACCGAAAAATGTCCGTGGGATTTTTCAGCTTGGCAAAAGAGTCCCTGGTCCCTCAGGAAGTTGTTCCGGACCAAAGGGAAAAATAAATGGGTCGCAACGGTATGTCCGGAATATTTTTAGGGCAACCGGGAGTAAGACTTTTCGGACAAAATGCGATCGAATAAAACGGAGCTGGATAGATGGAATTAACTTCTGAAGGAAGTTAATTAATAAATAAATAAATAAATGAATAAATAAATAATAATATAATAATAATAATAAAAGAAAGCTAAAGCAGAGCTTCAGCAAAACGTAAAAACAAGGAAAGAAAAGTGAAAAGAAAAGAAAAATAACTTTGCACTGTGCACGGTTATTTATAACTTCGTAACTTCTCAGAAGTTACGTTTAGTGGGCAACCGAGGGTTTCGTCCCGAAACATCTAGAGCTCGTGCCAGAGTCTCCGAAAATTAGCTGGAGCACACCATCGTGAAGAGGACGATCTCCCCTTCAGAGTCATGTTGAAAGCTTTTTGCAATGGGTTTTGCACTCTCGTTAATTTAATATATCCTTCTTACAGCTTTCAGATTCTTGCGGAATTCGATTGCAGTACAGTCGGGTATAATCGTCTCCACAGGGATTGTTGTATTTTAAAACGATCGTCTTGAATGAAGTTACTTTAAGCTCATAGAAAATGGTTGGTTTTTGTTGTTTGAAATTAAGGACGAACAAATTGTAAACAGAGTAAAATATAAAACAATAGTGGTGTTTAGTTTAAGCAAGGCAAGAAAGGTGTTGGGATTTTTAGTGACAATATTTCTAAATGCAACCATTAACCTCATGAATATGACTTATGAGTCTTTTTATTTTATCGCCACCAGTTCTTAACTTAATCATCTTTTCTCAAGCATGTTAAGATCACAAGTTCCTTTATTAAGTTGTCAAATGTCTTGCACAAACTTAACAAAGTATCTTGACGTTAATGCGGGTGTTAAAGTGATTAGTTCTTAGTCCCAGTTATGGCAATCAAGAACTAAATGAATTGATGTAAGTCTTACTCAATTGTAACTTCCGTTCGCAATCTTTAAGCATGGAATCAAAACTTACATAGCATCTTTGTTCTTAATTTGGTTATAACTTAACTAGCACAACTTCCGTTCATACAAGCAAGTCTCAAATTAAGAATCAAAGTACTAAGGAAAGCTTAGCATTAAGCATGAGATCAATCATTAAAATCATAAGACATTCATAAGATCATAAACATAAGTTTAAGACGGATACATTTAAGAAACAAAGCACATCAAATCCCAACAACAAGAAAGTTTAGCTATCCATAATCATAGATAGAATACAAGCTTACTAGGATTTAGAACCAATGTAGATTGAAGAGGAGTGGTGAATTGTCTCCACTCGTCCACCACGACTCCAATCGTAGTAATTCCGGCAGCAATTCCTTATAGGAATCCTTTTAAACCCTAGCTATCTTTCTAAACCTAACTTAGCTAAAATATGGAGTGAATGTAGTGGAATGGAGGAAGTGAAATGGATGTCAAGGGATGTCTTCAGCTTGCAGGAGGATCCCTCTATTTATAGGCCTCGGACTGGCACCTTCGCTCAGCGCAAGGGTACAACCGCTCAGCGAGTAATGATTAATAGCTGAGCGGACTGTACTTTATCGCTGAGCGCTCTCTCTGAAAGGCTTGCAAGTGGCTTATCCTCTGACAGATTCCTGGCGGCTCGCTAACTGTAGCAGTTGACTCTTAGCTGGCCTCATAAATGCGCCGTCTACAAGTGGCTTGAGTGAGTACAATCGCTCAGCGAGTAATGATTACTCGCTGAGCGATAACGTGATTACTCGCTGAGCGATAACGTGCTAATCGTTGGGCGATGAGGGTTATGTCGCTGAGCGGTTCCCCCTTTCTACACTTGTTCTTCTTCCATTGTTCATTGTAACAATTGCATGGCATTCTTCCCTTCCATTTCCTATTGTTTTCCTGCAATAATTACAACAATTTAAACCATTAAGTCTCCCTGGATTCATTATAAAAACTTGTGCTGATTTGGAATTATTTTAACTGTTTCATATTGATTAAGATCAGATAAGTGCCATTTTTTCCTCTAGCTTTTCACTATAATTTGGCACTTATCAAGTCACCGAATCGGAATCCCGATCGGAGGTGGGTAATCCTAAGCCCACTGTCTATGTGGTTTAATTTCTGTCTGTATATGTGTTTAAAGGTATATCGAATTAAAGATTTGATTTGTAGTATTTTGGGGGGATATTGGTTTAAAAGGGTTTTGGGAAATATTGCAAAATGAAACGCGTAACTGTACTACTTGGAACCTTAGGAACAGTGAAGATTTGAGAACTGGAGTCACGGGAGGCAATTTTTGCAGTTTTCATTCGAATACGGCAGGAATTCAGTCGAATGAAAGCCAAAACGAGCTTTCCTTCAAATGAATTCCCTTGCAGTCGAATGAGGGCGAATTTTTAGGAATTCAATCGAATGAATTCGCTAGCATTCGAATGAAAGGAAGCCGAGGGAATTCAGTCGAATGAAAGCCTATTTCAGTCGAATGAAAGCCTATTTCAGTCGAATACCAAAGCAAGCATTCGAATGAAACCAGGCAGAGTTGGGAGTTTAATGTTTCTAAGGGATCCAATGAGTAAGGTTAGGCCATATCTAGGTATAGGAGCATGCATCATGAGGAAGGGTCGTCGTAAGAGTTAGGACGACTTTAGACAATTAGGAGTTCACGCTAAAATTTAACGAAGATCATAATTGAACCTTAGGGAATAAAAGCAGAGCAGAGGCATTGGATCACCATGGATTCGGACGAGCTTAGCCAGAGTCAGTAGTTATATGATTAGGAAACCCCTATTCTCTTGGCAAAGTCTTACAGACGCGCCCCTCACCAATTTGGCAAGACGAATTGGTTATGAGCAACGCAAGTAAAGAGACCTGATATCGAAATGTAAAACGGGCATGGCCCACACATGTAAAATAGGCATAGGTCTGTACAAATGATGTGATAACTAAGGGGCCCCACTAAAAGAGGAAAGAGAAACGGATCGAGCCATAGGGCCGGTCAAAGCGTGTCCACTCCTGACCACTCATAGGTTTGGTCCCTCGCCTTTCTAGAAAGAAGGGATGGTTGCACTAATTACACTCGATGTTTACCTCCTATGAGCCTTGCATGGTTAGCTACCATACCGGTAAAGAGCGCTGCCAGGTCGATGCAATAGTAGCAAAAAGTGGTTGTAGTCCGAGGCCACGGCTACGAAGGTGCAAGGACTAAGTAGGACGCGGCCACAGCGCGTAAGAGATCCCCAGATTTCCCTCATGCACTATGATATTAAATGTATGCATTGCTGATTGATGACATGATGATAAGTATGTAGATTTATCTGCCTAAGCATTATGTATAACTGTTCATGCATTATATATCATCAAGCAAACGACTTGAGACGAGTAGCTTACTTACGGTCAAAAGATAAAATTCATAAGCACGCAGCCATAGTAAGAATGACTAGTTCCTATTCACCTAGTTAATTTAGATAAAGTTGTTCAGGGTTTTATCAAAAGATAATAATCAGTAGGGTTTGTAGTATGTATGATCACTTAGAAATCCCCTTAGAGGCCTGGAGGATACTCGAGTAAATGAACCATTAGCAGCCACAGGAGACTCACTGAGGACCTAGAGTTCTCACCCCCACTCAATTATGGATCCAGTTTGTAGCCATGACTTCGCCACCAGCGAAGGATGTTTGGCTATTCACGCGCACACGCATGCGCAACTACCGCACCGATACCCTCTTGGAGACGAGTACATTTGCGCCCGCACGCCTACCAGGCGAGCAGGATCATCCTCCCAGGCAAAGGCTTGGAGCCCCAGGTACATCGCCGCTGAACCCCATCTAGGTGGACGAGCGTCCAGGGAGTAGCAGCAGGGATCTGATTCGCCTTAACGGCGATGAGGAGATACCTTTTTCAGAGCCGGAGCAGACGCCTACACCAGCCCCGACGCCAGCTACTGATCTAGGTGCGTACATCCCGCCGGTTTGAGCTCGAGGTCGCCGGACCACTGCACGGAAGAGGATACTGACCGCCCGACCACATCGCTTTGCCCCACGCGGCTTCTTGGCGGTGACAGACCTGAGCAGCAGTGAGGAGGAGGAGCCCTTAGAGCGTCTAGGAGACTCCGAGTAGGTGGAGGCCAGCCGGACCTGAGTACAGAGTTAGGGTTTGTGCCGTACATGAAGCGAGTAGTGCCGCTTGTGTACGTAGTTGCTTTTAGTCATTCCGTTTGTATGTTTGGCTACTGATGTATACATATTATTATGCAATTGGACAATATTTTGTATAAAACTTATGTATTATAATAAAATGGTGTGTTATGTATATTCGAGCCCCTATGTGTATTTTCTACCGATAAATGCTCCACATTACAGGTATGTACTCGTACTCTCTTCTTACCTTTTAGTTATGCCGTTATCCGTTGTATTACTCGCAAGGCTCATTATTTTTCATACACATGTATTTACAAAGGAAAGTTCAAATTGGCCCGTATTTTCAGTAACTCTAATTTCAATTGATAACCTAGAACAGTAATAGTTCACAGCCCAGCATTCAACCACCTAGCCAGGGAAAGCTATGACTTAAGCATAGGCCAACTAGCTAGGGTGTTGCAGTTGGTATCAGAGCAGTTAGGTCCAACGGAGCCTGGGGACTAAGCTGCACTATGCTTCCGAGCATGATTACGGTGCCCCCTCGACGAGTTGAGATGTGCTGGACAGTGAGCATCGGTTCCTGTGAGGCTGATCACCTTAGGGTTCGCGGATGTTAGTGGACAACCATGTCGCCCGAAAGAGATGTGGCACGACGTTGTTTACGGGTGAGGGTTTCATAAGTCTCCCCGAAAAAGCCCGAGGGGGGAAGGGCTGCCGAAACCCTAGGAATTTGAAGGGTGCGATGTTAATCTAGCCCCGAGATAGCCCGAGGTGGGCCGGAGGGTGGCCAAGGTGAAGAAGGCAAGAGGGAGGTACTCAGGGGCCCCCAAGGGAAGCAGAAAGTTAGGAGCTAAGAGGGGAAAAGGTTGAGAAACACTTAGGGAAAATTTTTACAGCAATCATTCAAATGATTCATTCGAATACTGCACGAAAATTTCTTTCATTCGAATACTGGATCTGCATTCATTCAAATGATGACAGCAAAATTGTCCATTTTACAAGGCATTTTGCATTCTGTGCTTTGTTTCCACCCGAGGGCTTCCCGTTTCAGTTCCATACCTTATTTGGGACTGGGAGCCAATGAGTGTCGCGATGAATTCCGCTGGATTCCCGATTTTACCCCTTCATATGCGAAGCTTATATGTTATGGGTTTTTCCCCGTTCAAGGTCCGATTTCACTGAATTCTCAAATCCAACTTCGTTTCCGTGTTGCTACGGTGCATTTTAGGGTCCTAGACCTAGCAGTGAGTCGTTACGGCCGTTAGGTCCGTTAATAGCCTACGGAATGCTCCTTTTGACGACGGCATGCCACTTATGTGCCCCACCATTGTGAATTAGGTTTAACCCCTTCGCGTGGCTTTCGTTTTACCTCCAATGGGTACCAGGGGGCTAACCAAGAGTTAGCCGGGAGCTGTTACCCTCAAAATGACCATTTCGCCCTTGAGCCGTAAATTCCTCCATAAACCCGAATTCTCCTCTCGTTTTGGGAATTAAGATTAAAGTTTCTCGAAATAGGTGCATCATGGGAGGTACCCAATATCCCGAAACCTTAAATTGCCACACGTGGACCAAATTACCCTTTCGATGTCTAATTGAACTATTAAACACATAATTAAAAGTACATTAATGGCAGGATTAAGGAAAGCAGAGAAAATATGGACTTTTCATTAATAACTAGCCGAGAATACATAGGTTAGGAGTCTGTTCGAATCATTCCAAGTCAAAATCCCCAAAATACCCCTAGCCTATGATAAGCTATACGAAATTGCCCTTAAGACTACTATACATAAACCTACCTAACCTAACCCTAGAAAGTCCTACCAACCCTACTCAGCCTCCTCAGTGGCTGGTGTCGGATCCTCCTCCATTGCCGCTGGAGCTAAACCTAAGGACGAGGCCCCTCCAGCTGTGGCTGACCTAGTCCACCCAGGTGCCTGTAGACCGCGTCCAGGTCCTGACTCATCTGCCCCATCATGTGCTCGAGTCGCTCTAACCGTGACATGTCCACGCTCAGAGCATCGAACTGGCTCATGAGCAGGTCCATCTGCTGAGAGGCGAGACCGGGAGCTGTAACCGGCTCCGATGGGCCCGGAGCTGTGGTAACTGGAGCTGCAGGAGAAGTGGGAGCCGAGGGAGAGGAAGGAGCTGCTCTCTTCTTGGCGCGACTGCCCGACGGCTTGTCGTACGCTAGCTGGCCATTCTTGTGAGTGATGTGCATCTTGGCCAGGCAGCCGGAGTCTACCTTCCAAGTAACTTTAGACGTCCACTTCTGCTCGCCTGAAACACCAAAAAGCATCAATGAAAATTTCCATTAGTAAACCCTAAGGCTATGTAATCCGTAAAAACATTAAAAAACTCAAATAAATAAACCATCAAGGGTTAGAAACATACCCCCTACCGGAACCTGAAAATGTAACTACAGATAGCAACCTAAGAGGGGGGTGAATTAGGTTTCTCTTATTTTTCTCGGATTTTTGTTTCTTTGAAAATGTGGAACCCTAATCCCCAAATTAAGAACAGGACCCATCAATTAACCGAATAGATAATAATGTTAAGAGCAGCGAAAATTGTAAATTGCTGAATATAAATGAGTGCAGGGATAAGAAAGATCACACCAGAGAATTTATCCTGGTTCACCTTCAACCACCAAAGGCTACGTCCAGCCCCCTGTTCTGATTCAAGGTTTTTTCCACTATGTAAACTTGTGTTGTGTACAACCTCACCACCGAGGCACTTACACCAACAACTACAAGAGAACAACCGGTTCCCCTAGTTACACAATGCCCTCACCGAACATTACGGTGATAATCAGAATCCACACCGAACACTACGGTGTTTACAAAACCACACCGAGCACTACAGTGCCACAATTGATTCACAATTGTTGAAGAAGTAATACAACGGCTTTGCCAATCCTAAATTCAGGGTTGGAAGTTTTCCTGAATAGAAAGCACAAATGATATAACAGTTAAGGCTCAAAAGGCTTTCTTTAAGTTTAGGATTGAAACACCATTGAAATTTTATCAAAACTTTGTGAATATGAAAGTGAGAATTGAGTTCTGGAGTTCTGTATGAGTTTGCACGAGTTTGGCACTTATATAGGCATAGGTGCCTCTTCATGAACCATTGCCATGGCTTCCAAATGCCAAACAACACATTGTTTCATGAAAAAACACATCTGTTCGTGCATGTAATCGATTAACCAAGTATGGTAATCGATTACACTCGTAACCGTTACCAATTTTCAAAATTCAAATGATGGTAATCGATTACCAAGAGTGTGTAATCGATTACACATGCAACAATTACCAATTTTGAAAGTTCATAAGGTGGTAATCGATTAACACGAATGGGTAAACGATTACACCTATGAAAAATGTCATAATTTCAAATTTCATATGATGGTAATCGATTACCATAA
>QANU01053979.1:9297-21649 GCA_003254905.1 Nissolia schottii
GTTGTCAATGCGAGCGCTCCAACAATCCTTGAAGAGCTAAGAACTAAGCACTACTAACATAAACCTAAGTGCATAAAAGAAAAGAGAAAATTGCAGAAAATAAAATTGGAGGATGAGTGTCAAGTTCTCTTGAGAGAGGATGTCTATTTGTAGAGGATTGGCCTAAAGTCGGAGTAAATCCCGCACTTTCAGCACAGTTCGGCTACAGATATCGGATTGAGGTGATTCAAATCTCCAATTAAAGCTAAGAGATAGATCTACAACTTTGTAGTTGAGGTCAAATCGAGATTCAATCTCCATCTTGGCGCAAAATCTGTGGCAAAGTCAGCGTTAAAAATCCTCAGCAAATCTTTGACCAAATCTTTTTGAATTTGAATTTAATCTTGAATTTATTGGTCTCAATCTTCTCTTCAAATCTCTTCTTTGAAATTTATATCTTATCAAATCTCCTTCAAATCTTCAATGATCCTCTTTTTAATTTATTTTCTGCAATAAAAATAGAAAACTAAAAAAGAACAAAAGAAATCTACACATTAAATTCTAAGATAAAGTAGTGCTTAAAATTGCATTTTTCTAAATTTCTCACAAAAGAGGATAATGTGCAAAACATATTAATTAAGCATTAAAATTACACATTTTTAGTATACAATGTTCAATTATAGAATAATAAAATAGGGTACAAAATCCACTTATCAGTTATCTTTCTAAACTAGGGCTTACGAAAATATGGGCCAATTTGAAATTTCTTTTGCAAATCTGAACGCTAGAAAATAAAGAGTCATGCGCATAATACATCGCTTAACGGCATAGCAAACGATGAAGGAAGTGCGAATACGTACCTGTCGTATAGTAGCGGTTGACAGAGTGCACATAAGGGCCCAAAAACTACACATACACAACTATATACTCTTAATTCAAAGGTACAGTTCTCACTACGAAATTATATATATACATACATGTCCATACACACCAGTTAGCATAATACATATACATAAATAAACCTAACCTATATACGCGGATGAGAACTACTCATTCCGTGTATCATACAAGTCTATCTCTACTGGCACTATCAGGTCTTGCTGCTAGGTACTCATCAGAATCGCTCTCCTACTCGCCGGGTCCTCCTCCCCTACAGGCTCGTCCTTACTAGACAAGTCGGTCACTGCCGTGAAGCCTCGGGGGGCGAATCGGCGCGACAAGATTGGGAGTACCCTTTTCCTTGCGGTAGTCCGGCAGCCTCGTCCTCGAACAGGCAGGTTGGATAGTCCTGGGTCTGCGCTCGGCTTGGGCTCTAGCTCAGACGAGGGAACCTCGGGCTCTCCATTGAGGTGGATTGGGTCGCGACTGCTACCTCTTGGGCGCTCATCCACCCATATAGGGCGCATCGGGGAGGATCCGGGTCCTCTGAGTCTTCGCCTAGGTGAGGCCTCGGGCTCGTTAGGCATGTTGGCGGGCACGAATATACAAGTCTCGATGAGGGTGTCCGTATAGAAGTTGCGCTGGCACGTAGGGTGAATAGCCATACGTCTTTGGCAGGTGGGGAAGCCATGACTGTAATCTGGAGTCATACACTAGTGGGGGTAAGGACGACTTCGTTCTTAGTGAGAACTCGACGTGGTCTCTATAGTTCAATTACTCGAGCAGAGTCTAGGCCACTCAGGAAAAACCTCTAAGTGTCATGCATACTAGATCCCTACTGATTATTATCGTTAACCTACGTCCTGAGCAGTTTTACCTAAGTTACTAGGTGATTAGGTTACTAATCTTGTCATTACCTAGGCTTCGTGCTCATTAACTTTACGTTACTACTAAAAACATAATAGTCGTCTTGGGTTGTTCCCTCGACGATACATAATTCACAAACATATATATAAATATATACATACCTGCATACCTACATACATATATACATTCATTCATGTGACTATATAGTGCATGAGGGAAATTTGGGAATCTCTTACGCATACCGGCTTACCCGGGTTAGTGTCCTTCTTATTCCTTTCACCTTTGTAACCGTGGCGTAGGTTACAACCTCCTTCTATTCCCATATCGTCTCGACCCGATAGCGCTTTAACCGGTATGGTAGTTAATCACGCAGAGCTCCTCGGAGGTGACATCAAACATGATAAGTACAACCACTCCCCTTGGGCTCGATCAGGCGTGGACACATAGGTCGGCCCTTGGACTCGACCACGCTTCTCTGTACTCTAATCTTTACTGGGGCCCCCTTTCTTTCTTCAGGACATGTCCTGTTCTCTTTCTTTCAGGCCTTGGCCTGTTCTCTTTATCTCGGGCCTTGGCCCATTGGTATCGTAACCAGGTCTCTCTACCTGCGTTGTTTACAACCACTCTAGCTTGCCGAATTAGTGAGGGGTGTGTCTGTAAGACGTGCCAAGAGAATAGGGATCTTCCTAATCATATAACTATTTACTCTGACTAAGGCTGTCCGAATCCTTGGTGATCGCATACCCTTACTCATTGGATCCCTTAGAACCACTAAAATCTCAAGTCCTTCAGGTTTCATTCAAATGGCTAGGGTTACATTCGAATGAATCCCTGTGATTTCTTTCATTCAACTGGCTTGGGGTTTCAATCGATTGAAACCTCTGGAGTTCTTTTATTCGAATGAACTTGGAATTCAATCAATTGAAATCCTAAGATTTTCTTTCATTCGACTGAATAAGAATTCAATCAATTGAAAGCTCAAAATTTTCTTTACCCTATAATCCCTCAAATTTCTACTTAACAATTTTACAGCCAGACACACACAAAAACACATATACAATTATAAAATTAAATCACATAGACAGTGGGCTTAGAGTTACCCACATCCGATGACGATTCTGGTTCGGTAGCTTTGTTGCTGGTAATTTTCGGGTCGGGCAGGCGTGCTCCGGGAATTTTTCCGGGACTTCACAAAGTTACCGAGATGTGTCGGAATGGGGCTGGTGTTTGTGAGAAGGACCGAAAGTTTTAGAAAGTTTTCTGAAGGCTTCGTATTTATAGCCTTTTCCCTTTTTCCTTTTTCCTTTATTTATTTTATTTTCATTATCATTACTATTATTATTATATTATTATGATATTATTATTATATTATTTACTTTTTCACCTTCTGCTGAAGGTAATCAAATGGCTCCCTGGCCGGTTCCGCTCTCGTTTGATCGCGTTTTGTCCAATATCTCACACACCGGCTGCCCTAAAAATATTTCGGGCATATCGTTGTGATCCATTGATTTTTCCCTTAAATCCTAGACCTGCCACTCAGGGATTTTTGACCTTTTTACCGTATCGAGAAATTCCACTAGCATTTCCGGTATCCGAAAACATTCTCGTTCGGGCTGAAACTTCGACAAAAAGTTTCGGCGAACATCCAGGAGATAGTGGAGCCTAGTCCTTCGGCCAATTACAGGGGTAAGGGCAAAATCCTCACTTTCTCATTTCCCAGCCCGGTCTTTAACTGTCCTTAACCTACCATTAGCCGTCTATTTTACGGACTCTTCGTACGATGAAAAGTCGGGATATTACATTCCACCCCCTTATTAAAATTTCGTCCCAAAATTTGAGTGTCGCTACGCTACTCGGTCGTCTTCGGGGACATTTAGGGGTCTCGGAATGCCCTGGGCTCACGTAACCTTCTCGGGTTCTCTGGGTGATTCAGATATGCAAAACCTTACCCAAGAGGCTTTATTCGAATCCCTGATGATCATTCAATCGAATGATTTTCAGAGTTCTTGAATCATTCGAATGTTCTCCTAGTTAGTCATTCGAATGATCACTGTGTTCCTGAGTCATTCGACTGAATTGCGAATTTCATTCGAATGAGTCGCGATTGGTTCCCTCAGATTAGAAATTTAGGGCAGTCATTTGAATGAGTTAGGGTTCATTCATTCGAACTAATTGCGATCTAAGACCATTTTAAATGATTTCTTTTTCTTTCTCTCTCACTTTCCCTTTTCCTCTCCTCCTCTCCGCGAAACCTTAGCAGAGTTCCCCCAGAGTTCCCCATTTTCGTCCCTCTCTCCCACCAATTTACTCTGTATTCCTCTCCATTTCCTCTTCTCTCCAAGCTTCCTCTACTAATTTCCCTCTTCCCTCACAGTTTCTCCCTCTCCATCCGCCCCTCTTACTTCAACCCCCCTTCCTCCTACTCAAAACTGAACTCCCCCTTTCCCCACCATGAGCCACCGCACTTCACGCCCTTCCTCCAGGACTCCTCACTCCAAGCCCACTCCTTCTCGCGGCTTCCCCGCGTGGTTTACCTTTGAGGCGCAATGGCACAATTTCGAGACGCACTATAAGGAGAGGGACATGATAGAACTGAAGGTGCTGGACATTGCCACCTTTAAGGATGGCATGAATGACTTTCTATCCGTTCTGGACGCCATGGACGTTTTACATTTTGTCAGTTTTGATTTACCCATTCACCCGCATCTAGTTAGGGTATTTTATAGCAACCTTAGGATAAACGATAATGTGCTACTATCCGAGGTCTGTGGGGTTCGCATGGAGCTAAGCCTAGAACAGTTTGGGTCGGTTCTATAGCGCTCCCTGCTATGGGGAATAACTTGGGGTCTGGCTTATCTGCAGCTCCCTTGCATTTGAATGACATAGCTTAGTCATTTGAGTGACATGAAAATTTAGCTATCTTTTTGTCAAAATTATGGGTCATTCAAATAGCCAGGGCGAGGTCATTCAAATGACCTAACAAAATGGCTCCCTGTTTGTAAAATTTAGGGGTCATTCGAATGACCATGGCTAGGTCATTCGAATGACCTGGTAAAATTGCTCCAGGATGAGTAAATTTCAGGGTCATTCGAATGACCTTGCAGTTTTCTCATTCACATCGTTGTTTCTTGCTTGTCTCTCACAAGTTTAACTTAAAAATTCATTTAGACTTTCCACATGTTCCAACAATGACTATAACACAAGTTCTAGCTCAAAGGAAACCTATAATCATTCATGAATCATAACCCTAACTTCTAGCACATAATACATGGCACTTTCTTAATGTCACATAAGCCAAAAATAAGATCACCCAGAGGTGATTCAAGCTAGTTTTACTCATTTCCTTAGAGTCTTGTGGGTGGTTAGGAGGGTGAGACAAAGTTTCCAAGAGTGTGAAGCTTTCCTTGCTAGTTTTTCTGGTTTTGGCAGCATAACGACAAGGTGTCTGAAGGGAACGAATTTAAGCAAGAACTAAGAGATGAGAAAGTGAGGAAATGAAAGCCATGGAGGGCTATTTATAGGCCTAAGGCCATGGCTCTTGGGCCATTCTTGGCCACAAAAATTAATGGAAAAAAAGGAAAAATAAAATAAAAAGAAAAGGATAAGCATGCCAAGGTGGATGCTTGTCATCTTTGACTTTCTTGGATTTTTGTTGACTTTTATGTGTGTGTGGCTGCCGTGAGGGATCATGGATTTTGGCCATGAGGCCCACTTTTTAGTCTGGTTTAATCGTGTTTGGTTGTTCGCTGTTCGGGTTTTTCATGTACGGCTGTCCAAAAAATATTCCGGTCATACCATCGTGATCTACTAATTGTTCCAGTGTGGAATTTAAGTTCATCCAAGGAATTTGTAAATTTATTTTCACAAAAGTCTTCTTTACAGATACCTTTGATGTATAGTTAAATTTCGGTGACGAAAGGTGATAAATTCGATGTCTGCAGATTTTCGCGAAATCGAGAACTATTACCTTATTTGGCATTTCCGAGAAATATAATTGAGATTTAAAATTCTAGTCTAATTATATCACTTATATCTCTATGTATTATCCGAAATCTTTCCTAAGGAAACAGCGGGATGTTACATTCCACTCCCTTAGAAAAAATTTTCCCACGAAATTTAAGTATGACTTCCTTGCGTACCTTCAGAAGAGTTCTGGGTAGGCTTCCTTCATGTCAGCTTCCAATTCCCAGGTTTGTTCTTCGAACTCCCCATTTTCCCATATCACCCGCACCATGGGAATCTCCTTATTTCGTGTCTATCTGGTCTTGTGATCGATGATCCATTGTGGTGTAAGCGGTAGGGAAAGATCTTTTCTCAGCTGTATTTGTTCTGGTTCTCGTACATTGTAACATCCCGAATTTTTCCCTTATAAAGATTTCGCGAAAATCCACAACTTTTGTCTAAATTAAAGGCACAATCAGGACGATTATTTGGACTGAGAAAATTATTTAGAAAATTAATTACTTACCAACACCAGTCAAATAATTGTTTTGTGACTTCACGGAGTGCCACGAGGTCCGTGCCAATTTTCGTTGAAAAACTGGAATCTCGATAGCACCAAAGGTATCTGTGAAAATTACCCTCCGGGCAATAAATTCACGAATACCTTAACCTGGCACACCATTATGACTGGAAAAATTAGTAGATCGCAAGTATGAGTCCGGAATATTTTTAGGATATTCCCACACGAGTAACTAACGATCAATCGTGATCAAACATGATCAAAATTGATCAGAAAACCATGTCCATTGGCCAAGCCACTTGGATGCGGTGGCCACCGTGGGGGGGAAAAAGGAAAGAGAGAAAAGACAAATAAGAAATAGGGGAGATGTATGTACTTATTGTAAAAACATTATAATAATATAATAGTAATAATGATAAAGTGAAATAATAATGAGAAGAAATAGGGGGATGTATACATATAGTGATAATATTATCAGGATATGATAATAGAATAACATAATATAATATAAAATAATATATATAATAGAAAATAGTTATAACATAGTAACAATGGCATTCGGCCACTGTGTTACGGAATATATAGGTATATATATTATTGTATAATATAAAATATAATATATAATAATAATAATAATAATAATAATAATGACGATGATNCAGTGGCCGTTCGGCCACTGCTGTACGCTATATATGCGTATATATATAGTAATTATATATAATATATAATATAATAAAATATAATTATAATGATAAAAGGTAAAACAAAACAGGGGAGGGGGATGTATGTGTCTAGTAATAATTATACTAATATAATGGTATAGCAATAAAGTATAATAATAATAATAATGGTATAATATAATAATATATATGTATGAAAATATCAAGTACAGTGGCAAGGGGAGGCTGCCTATAAATAGGCAAGCCAACCGAAGCTTGCTGTTTCATTTCTTTCTCTGTTTTTGTTTTGTTTCGGTTCCGTTTGTGCACATCGCGGTAGCGTTGCCGAACTCCGGAAAAATAGGATGAGCACACCCACGCGAAGAGGATATTTTTCTCTTCACTTCTACCGATCCCGAATTTTATTTTGAGGTGGGTAACCCTAAGCCCACTGTCTATGTGGTTTAAGTTTTAACCGTATATATGTTATTTTGTATGTTGGACTGTAAAACTGTTAAGTAGTATTTTGGGGAAGTATAGGGTAAAAAGGGTTTTGGGAAATTTTGATGAATGAAATGCATAACTGTACTGATTGGAACCCTAGGAACAGTAGTTTTATGAGGAAAATTGAGAACTGAAGTCTCGGGAAAGCGATTTTACAGTTTTCAATCGAATGAGAGGGATTTCAGTCAAATGAAAGCCAATTTGAGCTTTCAATCGATTGAATTCCTATTAAGTCGAATGAAAAAAAATTTCAGGATTTCATTCGATTGAATTCTCTGCAGATTTGAATGAAAGAATTCTGAGGATTTCAATCAAATGAAACCCCATTTCAATCGAACGAAAGCACCAGTAGGGATTTCATTCGAATGCAACCCTAGGCATTCGAATGAAACCTGAAAGACTTGAGATGTTAGTGGTTCTAAGGGATCCAATGAGTGAGGGTATGCCTATTATTGTACATGGAAGCATGCATCATGAGGAACCGGCCATTGTATGACTTAGGATGGCCGTAGAGAACTAGAAGTCATCACCTAACGTTTAAGAAGATCATAATTGAGCTCTAGGGAAGAATGATTTGCACGCCGACATCGATCCGATCTCATAGTAAAGTAAGAAAGAATAACAAAGCTTAGAATCTACAGCCAAGTCAGTTGTCTGGTACGTCCCCAAGTGTGGACGAAGTAATTCTATTCCCAAGTGTGGATAATATGAGTCAGTTCCCAAGTGTGAACAAAGTCAGTCTATCCCCAAGTGTGGATAGGAGGTCCCCAAGTGTGGATAACCGTTCCCAAGTGTGAACGATGTAAGTAAGACTATCTCCAAGTATGGATAGGAGGTCCCCAAGTGTGGATAACCGTTCCCAAGTGTGAACGATGCAAGTAAGACTATCCCCAAGTGTGGATAGGAGGTCCCCAAGTATGGACAACATGAGTCCATCCCCAAGCGTGGACACAGTGAGTCTGTCCCCAAGTATGGACAAGCAGATAGGTCAAGAAAGACGCGTGAGTAAAGCTAGAATCGCCCACATGCATAAGATATGTGAATTATATGAGTAGGATTATGAGTATGTAAGCATGTATATGTACGTATGTGATGGGACCTGTCGAGTGAAACAATGTCACGAGACTTCCCTCCAGAGTATAAGTTACGTGGGTGCGTGTTCATAGGACACGTACATAGACGATCAGGATTAAAAAGCATGAAGCCTAGGTAATGTCAAGATTAGAGAATCCCAGTCACCTAGTAAAATAGATAAAGCCATTCAGAACCTAGACCAAGATAATAATTAGTAGGATTCTAGTATGCGTGACAGCTAGAGATCTCCTGAGTGGCCTGGAAGATAATGGAGTAATGAAACGATAGGTAACACTAGGGACTTCCACTGAGGACGAAGAGTTCTCACCCCCACTCCTTATGGGTCCAGGTATGCAAAGCGAATGGAACGACGAGCGAGACGCGTGGTAGGTGACGAACGACCACAGTAGAATGGTTCCCGGCCAGAGCAAAGTGAAGACGTTCGCGTTAGGTTGATAGATATTTTGTACCATGATCTATGACTCTTGATAACTATTTGTGTAATTACTTATTAATAGGCAATGTGTAATTATATGTTGGACCTTGGTTGTGCTTATATGTATATTTATACTTCTCCTGGCTTATTACTGCCCTAACTGCCAGGTATATTAGCGTTTGTACATGTATGTTTTCTTGATCACGCACGGCTCCTAGTTTGCAAACTGATATAGTAAAAGAATGATTTTCAAAATGGTCTATATTTTCAAGTAAGGAATATTTACCAAGTTAAAAGTAGGGGCTAAAAGTAACCCAACCAAAGCAGAAAACAACCTAGTGAGCATTGTTTACTACGTACGGGTAAACAGTTAGCTAGGGTGTTTCATACATGATCGGGGGACGCATGATACTTGCATAGTTGGGATACATGGAAGAAGTCATGGATGTTGGCCAAGTTTGACAATGCGCTTCAGGATCTGGAAATGTCCAATGAACCGTTGGCCCAGCTTTCCAACCCTTATGGACCTTGCAATACCCGTTGCCGAAGTAACCTTTATGAAGACATGATCTCCCTCTTAGAACTCGAGTGGTCTTCTCTGGTTATCCGCGTAACTCTTCTGATGACTTTGGGCAGTAAGAACCCTCGGTCGTACCAACTTCACCAGTTCTTTTGCTTCTCGAGTTTCCTTAGGCCCTCGATACCGATACTGCCTACCATCATTTCAGGACAGCGGTGACTAACTTTTTCATCATTAGAGAGCTTTAAAAGCAGCCATACCTATGCTGACTTGATAGCTTTGATGAAAGCCCTTTTAACCACCTTCTAAGATCTAGACACAGCTTAGGTGTTGTCACAACTATGCCAAGCTCGTAGAAAGCTTATCTGCGCTTTTGTTGTTCAAATTAAATTTATATATATCCTACTTTACGGCTTTCAGATTCCAAAGGAATCCGATTGCAGTATAGTCGGGTATAGTCGAACCACAGAGAGTTGCAAAAATACCGTTCTTGAGTTTGTTTAATTAAACAATGGAGTGAAGGATTTGATAGCTTGTTTAATAGTAAAATAAGTAAATAAACGACATAAAAGTAAATAGGAAACAAATCGGAGGTAGTTCCGGAGCTTTTTGGGAATTTTAATCACATCATAGTTTCATGCATCCAGTTACTTATTACATAGAACTATCGATTGATTGCCCGCCACCAGTTCTTAACTTGTCATCACTTTCGCGCATGACAAGATCACAAGTTTCCTTTGTTAAACTGTCACTTTCGCACCCAAGCTTAACAAAGTAAGCCAGCATTAATCCAGATGTTAAAACGGCTAACCTTAATTCCAGTTATGGCAACAAGATTAGATGAAATGGTTTAGTTCCGACTCTAATAATTGTAACTGTTCGTTCACAATGTTCAAGCCTAGAATCTAATTAAGCATAATGATGTTGATCTTAACTTGGTCATGATTCAATTAGTATAACTATCGTTCATACAACTAAATCCCAAATCAAGAATCAAAACATTGAACAAAGACTAGCATTAAGCATAAAACCATTCAAGCAAATCATAGAAAAGGATAGATTCATATGTAATAGTTACATGGATACAAGAAAACTACAATAATGACCAAAATCCCAACAAAAAGAGGATTAGGAATCCATCTTACAAGAGTATCTCGGAGGCAAGGTTTAGACACTTACCATGATACGTACTCACGCTATCATGGCCATGGCTTCGCCGAGCTTCCTCGATCTCCGGCTCCTTCACAAGCCTCGTCTTTGTTCCTAACCTAACCTAAACTACCAAGCTTTAAAAGTACAAGAAATATGTAGAAAAGTTGAAGAGTGGATGGGGGATTGGATGGCTGAAATGAAGAGCTCGGGCCTTCTATTTATAGAGCAAATATGAGGTCCATCGCTCAGTGGTTTTGGTACAACCGCTGAGCGATTCAGCCTTATTCGCTGAGCGGCGGCTCACTCTCGCTGAGCGGTTGTACTTTTACGCGTCTTCATTAAGTGCTCGACAGCTTTTTCAGGGCGGCGCTGACGTGGATGGCGGCGCCAGGCTGGCTCCAGCTGGCGCATTTATTGCGCCGGTGCAAGTTGCTTGCCGACCTAAGTTCACTGAGCGATAAGTGTTATACCGCTGAGCGATTTGCTCTTGAGCGCTGAGCGATGTGTAGTTCCTCGCTGAGCGGTGCCTCGTCCAGAATATTCTCTTTTAAGCTCTTTTCTAATTCTGCCCTTTTCTTCCTTTCTTCATGGGATTATTCTTTAATTAGGCTACTTGTATCCATCTTCAAAATATATTAGAAATCCTACAAAATATGGGAAATTAATTAGATAATTTGTTTTAAAAATAGAACAGATAAGTCCCATTTTAATATGTCAATTTTGTGTAAATTGGGCACTTATCACTGTCGTTATAAGAAAACTCTACGAGCGACAGCAATTCATCCCAATTTCTGGACGAGTCAAGCACGCAAGATCTCAGCATGTCTTCTAGGGTCTGAATCGTGCATTCCGACTGGCCATCAGTCTGAGGATGGTAGGCAAAACTTAAGCGTAGCTGAGACCTATATGCCTTTTGAAAGGCAGTCTAGAATCGGGAAGTGATCCTTGGATCTCTATCAAAAATAATTGAGGATGGTACTCCATGCAATCTTACCACTTTTTTTATGTATAGCTGGTCGAGCTTCTCCATTGAGTAACTTACCCTAACTGGGATAAAGTGGGCAGACTTGGTCAATCGGTCCACAATTACCCAGATGGCATCCACTCCCTTTTGGGTGTGTGGTAAACCAGATACAAAGTCCATTGATATCCTATCCCACTTCTAGTCTGGAATTTCTGGAGGATTCAGAAACCCAGGCAATTTTTGGTGCTCGATCTTCACCTTTTGACAAATTAGGCACTTCTATACCCAGTCCTCAACGTCTCTTTTCAAACTTGACCACCAAAACATCTTCTTGAGGTCATGGTACATTTTGGTGGTTCCTGGGTGCATAGTGAAATTGTGGAACTAGGTTTCCCTAGTTATTCCAATTGTTTAATACAATATGTTTTGATGATGACAAATACAATATGCTCTAATTGTCTATGCTCATTGGATATGCTTATATTTGTAGAACTAGGTTTCCCTAGTTGTTATATCTCTTGATGATAACAAAAAGTACACAACAAATAGATAATGACAATTAGAATGCAAAAGGATATTATATGCTAAATAGAATACATTTGATATTGTATGATTAAACTTGATGATATTCATATAGCTTACACATCATACAATGATATATGAGAAACATCCTTTTGAGAACATATCCAATAATTCTCTATATGTGCTTGATGGATTAACGATTGGATATATTTGTGTCGATATGTGTATATGCATGAATATCAAGTGCTATAGTGTTACAATGCATGCATAATAGGCAAAGAATATTATTTAATTAATACAATTTGATCTTTGCCTAATTGTATATGTATGATGC
>QANU01054017.1:0-23019 GCA_003254905.1 Nissolia schottii
ATTAACCTATAATTATTTATTACGCTAATTATCCGTACAGTGAAAAAGCGGGATGTTACAGAATGTAGAAGATGAAATTCTCTTGTAAAATGGGGGAGAAGAGCTCGGTTTTTGGAGGCTGATTTGTGAGGAAATTAATTGATTTTTGGAATAAAGAAAAGGTGGTGAATAGTGTAAGGTATGGACTTAGGGATGAGTGGGTATGTGCATGTGTAAGAAAGGTAAGGTGATTGGACTTTGGAAACACATTTTGGGGACTTATTTTTGTCCCAGAAAACCTCTTCCAACCGTGCAGCCCTCTGCTTTGGCTGATGAGATTTCATTTATTTTCTTTTTTCGGTTCCGGTTAGTTCGTGTTTCATCGCTCGCAGTGTCGGTGCGTCGCGCACGGTCGTCCGAAAAATATTCCGTTTATACCGTCGCGGTCCTCTAATTTCCCCCTACCTAAGGGTATTAACATTTAAAGGTGTTTGTGAATTTTTCCTTTGGGGGATTATTTTCACGGACACCCTTTGCGCGTCAGAAAATTTCATCGGCGAACAACGACTGTCCGGTTGTCCGTCGAATTTCCTATCGCGACACGTTTTATTTCCTAGGGATATTCTAGTTAATAATTTCCCATCTTACTTCTCTAATCGTGATTAGAAAATTAATTTAATAATTATATTTACGATTATTTCTCTAAGGAAAAATCGAGATGTTACAGATATCCATTGACTCCTATAATAAGTTATAATATACTTTCTCCGCTCAATAACTTTTTGTAGGCGCTGAATTTAATTAATCTGATTGTTGAATTATGCGATATTGTATTGACAATTAACCATACTAATTTCCAGAAGAAGAAAAAGACGAACAACGGTAAATATGAGATCTAATAGTCAATACTTTATTCATATTCATATTTTCAAAATCATATTACACGTTAAAGTAAAGTGAAAAGATCATGTACCAAATAATTTTTAAATTGAATTTTTTTTATAAACTTGATCTACTTGATAGAAACTTTCAGTTCAATAATTGGATTGATTAAATTCAATGTTCACAAAAAGTTATTGAACGAAATAAGTGTACCATAATTTATTCTTAAAGTAGATGGATCCTCACTCTCATATATATATATATATATATATATATATATATATATATATATATAAAACAAGATAGATNTCATATATATATATATATATATATATATATATATATATATATATATAAAACAAGATAGATGGCATTGACTACATTCTATTATTGAAATGCCAAATGTAGGGCATGCATATATTATTATAATAATTAAGTGTTTGTCATTGGAGTCCAATTTGGTAAGCAGGGATCTAAGCCACCAAAAAACAAGTCCTCTTTAATATTGAGAGAAAAATAAAAGGCAATTTTTTTAAAAGAGGAAAGGTTGTTTCAAACTTTGAACTTATCTGATTCCAAACATGCATCACAACAAACTGGCATCCCCTGCCCCCTGGTTTTAGTAGCCCCTTTGATGAGAAGAAATATTTACATGTATATTGAGCACATTTAATGTGTTTAATGCATGTTTTATAAATATTATAATCATTAGTTTAAATTTAAAATATTTAAAAATGTATTAAAAAATTAAAAATTAATGATTAATAATATTTATGTAACACGCATTAAATGCGTTTTGAACATGAAAGTATTTTCTCTTCTATGAGTGGTATTTGCATCCCATCAAAACTACTCCTCATGACTAGTTCTGGTTTTTGTTTTGGCCCATAGGAAATGATTCACAGATTTGGGAATTGGTTACAGCTCAGTAGCTTCAGGCATGTAACGACATCGACAATTCGGCAATTGCATTAATTGAGACTAAAGTCTACGACTCTCTCTAATTATATTTTTGTGTACTCAGTTTCTACGATATGGTACACAAAGCTCAACCCCACCCCAAAATTAAATACGAACCCATTATAGATAGCAAAAAAGAGGAGACAACATTAAATGTTGAACCAATTATAGATTGAGCTCTCAAGCATTAGTAGTGAATCAAGAATTCGGTCAAATTTGGGTTTCCGTCAAATTTGGTTAATTTAGGGTCAATCATTAACTGTTGTCGCTGGTGGTGTAGGTACATGATACTACTATTGAGCAATTTGGGTAAGTATTTGGAGCATGGTTAATGCGTGTTCTAAAAATATTGTCATTATTTGATTTTGATTTATAGTGATTTAATAAATATAAAATTTAAGATTTTAGTGGTTGATAATATTTTTAGAATACAGATTAAATGTGATATAGGAAAATATAAGAAGAAAAAAAAAGGCCGGGGTTAAATCCGTTATATCATGTGTACGTATCTTGTGGAATTCCATTCGTTACCTGTTCTGCTGCTGAAGGCAGAAGTTGTTGGTTTTGGTATAGTGCACTATTATACATATATATTTGGTCTTTAGTAACAATGTTAAGTTAATTACAACATTGTATAAACTGTTGCCAAAATTATAATAAAGGTTACTAAGAGTATAACAAATTAATATAATCAAAACGTATAATAAAATATTGTCAAAACTATTTAATAATATAAGAAAAAACTCTAATTTTATCCCTCTCAATTTTCATTTCGGTCAACTTGGTCCCTGTTAATTTTTTTGGCCAATTTTGTCCCCCCTAATTTTAAAGTCAGACAATTCCGTCCTTGCGTTACTGAGACGTAAGACTCAAACCTAGGTTCTTTTAGTTAGAAGCAAACAACTTTGTCACTA
Source organism: Nissolia schottii (assembly GCA_003254905.1). Lineage (NCBI taxonomy): Eukaryota > Viridiplantae > Streptophyta > Magnoliopsida > Fabales > Fabaceae > Nissolia > Nissolia schottii. Next base: position 2,736 of record QANU01054017.1, read on the forward strand.
AGTTACCAACACTATTATGATATAATGTTACAACAATTATATTTATTATATACTTAAATTATGTTACTAATTAGTGATTCAAAAGTTGAATTTAGTATATCAAACTAAATAAATAAACATCGTTATCACTAAATTATCAATATTATTATGTTATTTTGCCGCAACCTTTATATATATATATATTATGCTTGAATTGTGTTACCATGAGTTAAAAAAAATCAAACTTTTATGAAAAATAATACAAATAAAAAATTATAATAGGCATAAAATAGTTCTAGTTATAATTTTTTTTTGTACCTTTTTTGCTTAAAAGATTGATTTTTTTTAACTCGTCGGTAACACAATTCAAGTATAAAATACATATAATGGTCGCCATAAAATATTCAATAGGCTTAAACTAACTCTAATAGAGTATCATTAATGAAATTTTTATTCTGTTGATATAAAAATTAATAAATTAGGCTTATTGTTAATATTTTTAGAAAAATATGAATAGGATTAATCTTAATATTAATAGATTAATATTAATAATAATATATTAATATTAATAATAAGTTTAATTTATTAATTTTTCATTAACAAAATAAAATTTTTATTGATGACACTTTATTAGTGTTATTTTAAGTCTATTATAATTTTTATTTATACTTTTTTTTTTTGTAAAAGTTTGATTTTTTTAACTAATCAGTAACACAATTTAAGTATAAAATATATACAATGGTTGCAATAAAATAACATAATAATATTGGTAGCTTAGTAGTAATGATGTTTACTTATTTAACTTGATGTATTAAATGCAATTTTTGAGTCATTAATTAGTAACACAATTCAAATATATAATAAATATAATTGTTATAATACTATATTAGAATAATGATAGTAGCTTAGTGGTAAAGTTGCTTGTTTCTAATTGAAGATACCTAGTTCAATTCTTACTTCTTGCAAAGAAATGAATTTTTATTTACAGTATTTTATAAAATGTTGCTAAATGTATAATACAGATTACTAAAAGTAGTAAATTAATATTATATAAAAGTATAGGAAAATGTTGTCAAAACTATTTAGTAACATGACTTAAAAGACAACACAGGTAAAAATGTTGTTAATATAAATAGCAGTACTTTTTTTAATTTAGTAACATTTTTTTAAATATTACTAAATTTCAATTATGTTGTAATTGTTTATGTTCGATATTTAAAATTTTAAAAGAGATCATTCTTAACATATTATTAACGTTTTGTGATCAAATAGTTTAGCGTTCAATCAATACGGTTGCTCCCATTTTTTAAAAATAAATAAGTTAAAATTCATTAAGTAAATAAATAGATAAATGCATTTTACAAGCTTTAAAACTCAACTCATTATTCTTGAGTAAAATGAAGTTCTAATATATATATAAAATTGGAAAATTAATTAAAGGAAGGATGTCAATTTCGGCACGAAACAAGCATGTGGCCTGGATATTGTTCATTCTTGGTGGATAAAGAATCTTGCACTAATAATAATAATAATAATAATAATAATAATTGTTATAAAGCCAATTCTTCCAACAAAACTTTCATGGGATTGGGGGGTTTATTACATAATCTTGGTCATCATCAAATATCCTTGAGGTGAATGTCCATTTTCATCAAGTAGTCTCACAATTAAGTGGAGTACTAGCTAGTGGGAAGTGGGCTGTCTCAATCTCTATCTCTCTAGCTTTTCTGTCTTTTTCTATAATTCTTTTCAAATGAAAAATACAAAATGATAGCTGGAGCCAAGTTAGTAATCCCAGAATAGGAAAGGAGGGACAAACATTATAAAAATTGGCTTCTTCTGGGCCCACTATAGTCCACATGTGGGTCCCATTCATTTCACACGTTATTATTATTACAACTATTGTTATCATTATTATAATTAACAATTATTACAATATATTAATTTAAGTTGATTAAAATACTAAAAATGTACCTGATAATGCTCTCATTCCACGTGAAAATTTTAGGATGAAAATTTTAGATAGGAACGTCTTTTGTCATATTTTTAAATATAAAGTCTATTCGCATTGAATTCCTCAAATAAGTTAAGAGCTTCGTAGTTATCTTAATGAAAACTACCATTGAAGTAGTATCTTAGGGCCACTGCTTGTGTGACTAATAGAAGTGAGTAAAAATAAGTCACGAGGACCAAATGCTGAGTGCTCACACCAATTCAATAACCGCATTATCAACTTACATGTGTGCATGATGATGATATCTATATATTATATTTAAATTAGGGTTAATTTAATTCTCTATATATGAAGTGGATAATTGGGAAAAGTAAGATACATATAGTGTTTCCTTTCTTTTTTTCACAATAGCATACGCGACTTAGTTGCATTAGATATGGTAATCTTTTTCTTATTTAATTTGTCATGCATGCCATGATGACAGCTAATAATTTGTTTGTCTTATTACGTTTGTTGCTCCATAATAGTCCATGGTGAGATACTACTTGATTTCTTAATTACTTTTAGGGTCATGCCAATCGAAGTTTCTATGTTTTGCGTCAGAATTACAAAATTCATAATTAGTATATTGTTTTATTAATAATTAATCAATTAGTACTTTTTTCTAGTCTCATTAATTGTTGGATTCATATCATCTACCGTTTTTGAAAACACTTCACAATCACAGTTATAAATATAAGTTTTATTATAAAATATAAATTATAAAATTAAAGTTGAAAAAAAAATGTGAATACTTGAATGCTTAACTGTATCCCATATTTCATATAGCTACTTTTTCAATGCGGATGGTTCTTTTCCTGAATTATTTAATTCATAAAATATGACAATAAAAGCTTAATCCATAAATTAATATATACCAAGAAATTTAGACCATTAAACTATACTCTACTCTCTTTTTCTAGTATTGAAATCCAAAATTAACATTTAACATTGTCATAATTGCCAGGATAAATATGAAATCTAATTCAAATATCAGTGGAAGAGACACTTTCATGCCTACTTAAAAATTTTATTTTTCTGTAGTTAATTAACTACGTGCCAAAAGGGAATCTAAACAGTACGTAAGTTTAGTTTAAATAATGTTCATATATTTTTTTTTTAATAATAAGTCTTACGTGTTTATGCGCATTACGTACAAAAACAAATAACAACCATCATGGCATGACCACTTGTGCCTTCATCACTCGTAGATATAAAACAGATCCATACGAAAACGACATTAAATAGCTCATGCACAATTCATTAATTCAACATATATTAATTAACAAATTAATTTTAATTTTCAAATTAGAAAACTACTACTCGTACTAACTAAAGTTGGAACATATATACAAACTCGGGACATTATTGATGTATAGTTAATTAATTTGATCAGTAAGTATTTGGACGTGTTGACAACTAATACAACAAAATATATAAATAACAACATCACAGTCAGCATGTATCAATTGCACTTGGACGTGTTGACTCTCCAAGAGTCAAGTTTTTCACAGATCTATATACAAGGCATCTTTGCATGCGTTGGAATTCTTATGATTAATTACAAAATAATTTGATTCCGCGTATGTTTATAAATGTGCTAGATTACAGTTTATGCACCCAGGTGGCCAGTTATATAAACTTCTAAAAGTTTTAATGTTCAAATTGATTAAGTATTGAAACCCAAAACGAGATTTCAGGAAATTAATTAAGAAGCCATCTTTAATATTTTACTATATCCATAGCCAATAGTAGAGATGGGCTGTTTCACTATTTTAAAGTGACTTCTAAATCAATGGACTCATCATATTTAATTTATTGAGAATTTGATTGGGAGCTACACTAGTACTGTTGCTATTGGCCCTCTCCAAGAGTATGCTCGATCCGGGTTTTGTACATGGAGGAGTAATTATTCTTGGTCAGGCACTCCATTCAATGTTAAAAATATGTCTAAGCTCGTGAGATCCGCGATAGAAATACACCAATCACCAGTTAAGAACATATTTATGCATGTCAACGGGTTAAATGAAGTGCATAATTGTATCAAGACAGTGTTGGTTTATTGAAATAAGATAAAAACACTGAGATACAGAGACAAAAATTCTATTTGTTTATTAATATCTCAGGATAGAAATTTAATGTATTTTCTGTATGTCTATTTTGTTGAGATATAGGGACAAGACGTGGAGACACAACCTTTCAGATTAAGATAATGTATTTTTTTCTCTTAAATTAATGCAATAAGGGTATTTTAAGTCATTTGATGTGTGTTTTTTTAATCTTGTCTCTATTAAACCAAACGAGATATAGATACAAATAAATATGTCTTATACATTGTTACTAAATAGAATACAAGATTGACTTGTCTTCTTATGTTTTATGTCTTTGTCTCTATGTCTCTATTTTCCTGTCTTGTCTCAGCAACCAAACACAGTCTAATAGATGATATAATAATAACTGTTTTCTTGGTTGTTAAATAATTATCTATGTTTTATTTTTTTTCATAAATAATTTTCTATTTCTAATATTTAAACAATATTAATTATTATCTTTTATTTATTCTCCATCAAATGAAAATAGTGAAGGAGAAAGACTAAGCGAAGAGGGACTGAGCATGAAAGAATCAAGAAATAATTAATTAACGAGGATAGTTTTATAAAATACTTTTAAACTTTGAAATTTTCATGCTTTTTTCTTTTCTTTAATACATGAACAAAACTGAAATTTGATGGTCATTAAAGGACGGAAAGAGCAATAATTATTGCTACCTACGAGTTTCTTTTGTACATGATCTAAGTAGTATACTCTCCCCCATTTCACAATATTTTTCTTCTTTTTTTTTTTTTTACTTTTTACTGTTTTAGAATTTTGGCCCTTTGTAATATTTAACTATCATTAGTTTTTTTATTATACTCTTAACTTTAAGAAAGAGAATAAGTATAGGATTAATTATATTAATAGAAGTTTGTTTTTTTTAATATAGGGTTACTATTGTCCACTAGTTTAATTTTATGTTATTTTCAAGACTTTTTTTTTGTCTTTAATCTGTGTGCGTGTATTTTTTTTGTTTTTGATAAAGAGAATGTAGGGCCTCTTAACTATTTAACTTAATTATCTTTTAATCAATTCTATAAAGACACTTGAAAATTTGGGGGAAGGGGGTGTGATAAAAGAAGAAGAAGATAATATTATTGTCCAATGTTATGTATGTGGATTGTAAGTATAATAATTAGGCTAATAGTTAGCGAATACTTTAGCATTTTTCATTGACTGATATTATGAAATAGAAAAAAAATTTACATTTTTAACCTATGACATATAGAATATAAATGGATCAACATGTCTTATTAATTTTTCTCAGGAATTAATTATACTTCAATGTAAAAGAAGGGCACGTATATTGTTTCTACTTCATGTTAAATTTATAGCTTAACTCGAATCATATATATATACCTTCCTTTTCTTGTCACATGCCGCACACAATATAAAAATTAAATGAATGAAATTGGAAAGTAAAAGTTAATAACACAATCAGAATAAATTTTTTATCAATTTAAAGGCTTGTGGTATTTTGAACTCCACAATAAGATTGCAAGATGTAATAATATTTTTGAGAAATAATACTTAAGATTGTTGGAATTAATTCCTGTAAAATAACAAATAAATAAATGTTAAAAGCTTGAGATGTGCATAGTTACACTGTCCTTAAAGATTATTCTGTCACAATGGAAAAATTTCCCAAGATACAATGGGTTCTTCTGACTTTAGCCATGAACTTGAGAACTACAATGTGAAATCACGTGGATAACCCAAGAATATGATATATATAGTAAGCAATCTCCAAAATGTGAATATTCTCATGTATCACGTATATCTATGTCTTTAAAGCATGATAAAATAGTATATAAAAAAGAAGCAAATGTCTAAAGAATTCCAAATAATGTTCCGTACCTATAGCGTGCTTTTAAACAAAATGAAAAAACGTAAAAACTCTTTTGAATTAAAGCAGAAAAAAAATGTTTCACGTTAAAAACTTAATAAAACTTTGTTCAAAACGTTTTAAACTGAAAGTAATATTAAAAAAAATATGTTAATGATCATAAAATGTACTGCAACTTTCATATTTCACATTTATATGTATAATTAGATATAAGTAAATAAATAAATAATTAAATAAACCTTTTGAAATATAATAAATTACAATGTGTATATATATATATATATATATAAAACATTTTAATATGTTGAACTCATTGGCTTGAGCTTGATTATTGTTAATTGGTATGTGTTTCTTCGTTAAGAACTTAAAATGGGAAATCTTCTTAATTTCTTTGAAAATTTTAATACAAAAAAAATTATGAATAAATGACAACTTCTTTACCTTCTTTTTCTAATCAATTACAATTAATTTTCCATTTAGCGATCCTTCAATATTCTGATTACCCTTAAAAATATTCATACATAAAATCTCATGAGAATAATTAAAACCGGGTTTAAATACTTTATGAATGAATTTAAAAAGTGAAGAGACTGTTATTTAAAATGGAGTAAGTACCTATTATTACTCTCACGATGTTAGATTCGAATGCAACGATTCTTGTGTATGAATTCTTATGTGTACTTTAAGGTACAAATATTAGGTAAGGAAAAGATCCTCCCCTAAACTACGGTTAGTAAATAAGTTCAGAGCACGTTACGCACGTGGGAAAACGTGCGTCCCCTTATATTTTGAGACTGTTATTGTCGGAAACTATTGACAGTAATTTGTCAACTGTTAGAGGAAAAAAAATGTGTCCCATCATATTTCGAGACTATTACCGTCGGAATGTCTGACATAAATTATACTAATTATTTTAAAGTTATTATTATAGTTACTGTCGAACGAATCAGATTATAAATTTTAGCCTAATAAATGCTTTGTTTTACCGTCGGTAACTTTTGACCGTAACACGTTCGCCTCACCACGTGTCATTTGGCGCCAACGGTTACCGACGGTGTTATCGACAGAAAATTTGTTCTGACGGCAACGTGGCCAAAATTGCTCCGGTTCAACTTAAAAGCCGTTACCGTCAGTTTTATTTATTATTTCTGACAGTAACTTTCTGACAATAATTTACATGTTTCTAGTAGTGAAAACTGTTTTACAAAAATCATTCATGTTTGGATATAAAGATTGAAATAGATTATAATTAAAAAAAAACTATCATTTTAAGCTAAAAAAACACTTATAAGCAAAAGCTAAATTTTGGGCATTATTTGAATAAAGTTATTGTTGATTGAAGTGTTTTTCCCACTTTAACCTCGCAAATAACCCAAACAAAATAAATTGTCAAATAAAAATATTTTTTTATATTTTTAGTAATTTTATCATACAAAAGTAATTTTTTTTCATACTATCCAAATAAAACAAATTATCTTAAAATCACTTTTAAATTAAAATATTTAAATATAAATTGATTATTATATAATCAATTATATATAAAAGTGATTATTAAAATAAATAATTGTTAAAATAAATTTAATTTTTCAGTTTTTCTAAACACACACTCAATCTTGTTTATTATTAATTATGAGTGGTTTTAAAGTAATTGATTTTAAAATAATTATAGGTGATGTCATAAGTATATACATATGTCAAATTGATATAAGAGTAATGGAGAAAGAAACATGAAAGTTAGACCGAAGATTTCACTCCAATATTATTAAAGATACATGTTAGAATGGAAATTATATAAAGAAAGAATCTTTATCTTTATGCAAAAGATATTTTCCATCCTTCAAATAAACTAGTGGGATAAAAATAAATGATAATAACAACCATATGTGGAGAACAGAAAGATCTTGTAGAAGGAAAAAAGAACTTCTCAATTAGTATAAAAAGTATACACGACGAAAACATTTTAAATAAAGAAAATGATTCATTTGTAGTACTCTTACATCATCTGTGACAACACTTGAATAAAAGAGGTGTATATATACGCTTTAGAATATCTTTTGTGTACTTTTAAGATTTAATAGATCACGCCAAGTGACCTAATTCCCAGTGTTTGATATCCAAATGTCAATTTCCAGACGTTCCACTTAAAAACCTAATTACATGTGTCATCTTTGATGATACTGAAATTCAAATTGGAAAAATGTAAATTCTTAAAATTTCAGGAGGATGTGATATCAGAATGAGTTAATATGAGTCTAATTTGTATGCGATTTTGGTATAAAAGAAGAGTTTAATTACTATGTATCAATAAAATGAAATAAAAACTTACTGTCATCATATAAGTAATAATAGTTAACTTTCACCCATTACTTAAAAAATAATGCACATAAAATAATTTAATTAAATGATCACAAAGTAAAACTTTTTATATTGTCAATATTTCACAATTAAACTCTTATTTTATACTAAAAATGCATAAGAATTAAACTCGTTTTTACCTCGTTTTGATATCATGTCCTCTTGAAACTTCAAGATTAATTTTCCATGTATATACTGTTACTAAATCATGTGTTGTCATAAGAAAAAAAAAGTAATTGACTTTCATACTCATTATATTAAAATAAATTAATTTCTACTGGTATGACAATATATAACTGATAATTATATAAAATTATTTTAATACATAAATTCAACTCGTTAAACATATAATATAGATAGATAGATAGATAGGGTTAGAATTAAATTATTTAAGAACAATTACACTGCTATAATTTTTTGTAAAATTAAAATTTTAATGGTCCAATCATCGAATTCTAACTATCACATAGATCATTATGTCAAGTTTTTAAAAAAATTGAACATCAATAAGGATGTTATTAAATAGATCTTATTTTTACACATTTTTAACATACATATTACATCAATTTTGATATATGTATAAAATACATCAAACAATTTTAGATCAATACCAAACTTTGTAAACACGATTTATAAGATATAAACTTTCAATTCAACAGTTGAATTTTCAAAAAAACTAAATCACTAAAAAGTTATTAAATGATATTACAATAATTTAAAATTACTTCAGTATATATAACTTATCCTAAACACACGTGTTATGGTCAAAGTTTTCCTTAACTAAATTACACTCACCTCCTTTAAAAAAAATGTTATTACATAAACATTTCCTCTAATTTTAAAAATACATGCTTAACTCAAAAATAATTTTTAATTAACTACTATATATGTACGTGCCTGTACTCCACTTTTTATGTCAGTACTTTGAATAAAAATTATCAATGTATTTTATTTATTTGTCATTTTCTCACATATCAATATCCATGAAGAATTTATTAAGTTTTATCCTGTACATGCATATATACTTTTAAGAAAAGAGTTTAATAGGATACATTGATAAGATGCTAAAAATTAATAAAGGATATTTTAGTAAACATTTTTTCATAACTAGATCTTGATTTTGATTTTATTAATTTTTGGGGATGAGACTAAAGGGACAAATAAAATAGATTAGCGATAATATTCATTATACAAAATACTTTATTAATTAATAGGAATATTTTTCCTTCAATTTTTTTTCATTATCATGGTTATTTATTATTTAATATTTTTAAAGTCATTTAATCTTTTTACATTCTTGAGAGTTTATATAATAATGATGATTATATTTTCATTAAGATTATTTAATCCTTATATTATTAAAAAATATGTTTTAACATTAGTTATTACATATTATAAGCCTACAAATATTGAAATTGTTGATTCTTACTTTTTAAAAGTAATTACATAAGTGCGTGTGTGATTGTTACAATACTTTGATTTCGTAATTTAGGTTAAAACAAAATAAAAGGACCTATGATTCAATTGACTATGAATTGAAAGTATTGATCTAGTCAATTGTTGAGTGACAGAAGTTGTTGAAGAGTTGATATATCAAGACAACTTTATTCCTTCATGTCACACCGGTAAATGTTATAGTGTTTTTTTTACAAAATGATTTGTCCATTAACTCTTCAATAATTCTTAACATTTAATATTTTGTTACATGGTAGTGAGACCAATAATATTGGTGCTAGTGAGTCTAACGGTATCACTTGGTGATAGTATAGATATGAAGATGAGGATTTTGATGATCCTATTTGATTCGTGAACTTTAGTGTTTACTTTTGTTTTGATATATTATTGTTGAACTTGTGCTGTGAATGAACTTATGATGCATATCATATTATATTGGAAGTTAAGATTTGACACTAGAAATATTTGATCAATATGGATTATGTGTACCTTGATTAATCTATGAACTATATGTTATGTTATATATGTGGAATATGCTTGCTTTGATTTTGATATCATATGGTATCGGTTAATTAGTGTAGTTTTTTTTTATTTACTTTCTTATCATGTTAAAATTATATTTTATTCTTCATTTATATTTTTATATATAAATAAATAAATATAATTTATATATTACATAATGATTAAACCAGCGCTTTGACCGATTCGATGTTTGATTCGACCAATTTTGAGAACATTAGGGGGCTTTTAGTACATTGCCTCCAAGATTACCTTGTAGAAAAATTATCACTTGTTAAATTGGTAGCAATGTTACATTGTTGTATTTGGTATGCATAGGTCATGTAACTGAAAATTTACATTACTTTGTTTGATATATAAAAATATTACGAGATGATATACATTACTTATTATTATTGTTGCTGTTATTGTTATTACTATTATTACTTTTATTATTTTTTATTATTACTATTTTTATTTTTATAACAACAATACTACTACTACTAATTATTATTATTATTATTATTTAGAATTACTTGGGGGTGATAATCTAAATAAATACTTCTCATGGAGGTAATCCACATTACCACTTTGAAGATAATGTGAATTACTTGAGTAATTCAGATTACCGGCAATTATGTCGCACCAAATATGTCAATATGGATTACCAAGTAATTTAAAAGCCAGATTACCAATAATTTAGTTAGATTACCTTATATCAAACACCTTCTTAGTAATTATTGATATGGGTAATTAACACAAATTACCAGAGTGTTTTTTGAAATTGTACTTCACCCCATTTTCATTGTGATTAATTACTAATAATTTGTTAGATTTTATTTTCATTTCTTCTTTTTTTTCAAATTTTTTTTGGAAAAAAGGGGTAAAAATGGTGAAAACAATTTCCTATTTTTATTTTTAGTGTTCACTATTTTGTACAAAATCTCAAAATCAATAAACACAAGAAATGAAAAAAAATCCAAACCAACTACAAGTTTCCGTGAAAAAAAATTCATGAAAATAAGTAAAAAAAAAAAAATAGAAACATGATTTTGTTGATTTCATTCAACTGTATTTTAACAAAAACAAGTTTCACTTAACGCAAGCAACATTTAAGCCTAAATTAAACCTGCGGTTGGTAATAAATACGCAATCACCTAATCATCATTTAAATTTTTAAGCCTAAATCAAATGTTTAAAAATACATTAATCACCTAATCATTTTAGAATCTTTTTGTCTTTATCATCATCTAAATAATGATTGATTACCAACTTGCAATTGCGCCTGCGGCTTTAGACAATGGCTCCCCCTAATTTTGGCCCTGTAATGTGGTGGTCACACTCCAAATTCATGCACTTGGCAGCTTGGAGGGCCAACGATGCTTTTTTTTTCTTCCTTCTTTGCACTGGCATCCAGACTTCATTACTAATGAGATCAATTAATTTAATTTGAGGTACTGTAATTGGTCTTTTTAATACAAGTTTCGTCCTTCTCGAATCTTGAACTTAAGACCCTTTATAAAGGGGACAAACTTATCTACCACTCCAACATTGTGTTGGTCCAAACAACTATACAATATTGTTTCATTTTGTGCCTTTTCCTATTTATTAATTCATTTATGGAAGAGGGAAATGATGATGAGAGCAAGTAGGCATTGGTTCGAACAGGTGTACTCTGATGTTGTTGTTGCCTTAATTTGCTTAGTCATTGTCCATTGTTCTTTTCTCATTAATCAATTATTCAATTCCGTAAAGTTTTTGTCGAAAAGAGAGTGAAAGTGGGTGCCCAAGCTATACGATGGGTCCACTTAATTACTCGTGTGATTTTTGTTTTAAGGTTCTTGTTAAGCAGATTGTAATAAGTATAATTTTTATTCTTAAATATATCTTTAATTCCTATGAATATGTGTGTTTTCTTTTGTTTTTTTGTCCCTAACATTTAGATTAAGTATTAAATGGAGATAGTATTACCAACAAAAATGGTGATATTTATGAGGATCAAATTAAAATAGATTCATAAAATATTTATAAAACAAAAACAAAATTTATAATATTTGTAAGGACTGCATATTTTAAACATACTTATAAGGACCAAAATTTCAAATGAGGGGATCACAAATAAAATAAAGAAAAAAAAAGGGACGAAAGCCAAAAGAAAATTTTGAGGGAGCAAAATAAAAATAACTCATTTATAGGGATTAAACACATATTTAAACCTTTATTATATTTTTCTAATAAATATATTAGCATTACATTATGTAAGTATTATAATTTTTCAAAATAATTATTATAAAGGTTAAATTTTTAAATATAAACATAAACATTTAAGAAATTTAATTCTTTTAAGAAACTTAAGTGACATCTTTCTTAGGCTTGGTTAGATAAAACTTTTTGAGAGAATACTTCTACTTTAAAAAAACATAAGTCAATTTTGTTGTGTTTGATAAGTCAATATTGGCTTTTAAAAGTCATAAGGTGTTGTTGGATATGTTTTTAGAGCTATCTTGTGATTTCCAAATGTTAAAATGCTAATAAATTTTTAAATTTTAATGATCATTATTACTTTATTTAATATTTATGTTTATTATGATAATTTTATATTTAAAAAATACATTTAAAATACATTTATCAAACATTATAACTTTTGCTTATTAAAATCTATTTTTTTATTTTTTTTACCAAATAATGTTATTATAACTTTTTTAAAATAATTTTTTGAAAATCAAAGAGCTCAACAACTTTCAAAAAGCCACTAATAGTTATTAAATCTAACCTTAATTATTCACTTCTCACCTCACTTTTAATTTATAAATGTGGTTAGACTTTTTTATAAATAAAATTATTTTATTTCTCGTAAAAAAACACATGAAGTGAACTAGAAGCACTTTAAAACACAGAAATGTAAATATAACAGTTAATAGAAAACAAAAAGATTTACCGAATATTAGGGTAAGAAAGAATCCTGAGAGGATACACCATACTAGGCCTTAATAATCAGCTTTCATTAAAAATAAAAAAAAAATCTTAAATAGTAAGCATTATATATCCCTTTACCTTATATGGATCAAACTCAAAAAAATATGCAAAAACATACTTGGATGAGAATTAGCATTTTTAACTTTTAAGTATAAAATAGAAAGAGAAAAATGTTAAGAATTATTTATAAAACTGAGTAATGGTTTGTTTGAACTTACGAAGAAATTAAGTTTGAAGAATGGCCGGGGTTTACACATGAAACTTATTTTGAAAAATTGTTAATACTAATACATGGGTTAATTAGTGGTTAAATTTACAAACGTATTGTTTTTGTCTTGAAATCGACGCACGTGACGCCGATTTTAGGTATTTCAAAAAAGAAAAAGGAAAAAAAAGAAACAAAACTGAAATCGACACACATGACGTTGATTTAAGGTATCTAAAAAAAAAACTAAAATCGACACACATGGGGTCGATTTCAAGTATTTCAAAAAGAAAAAAGCAAAAACTGAAATTGGCACACCTAGTGCCAATTTCAGGTATTTTGAATTAAAAAGGAAAACCTAAAATTGGCACATGTGGCACCGATTTCAGGGAACCATACAATTATAAATTGGATAATTATTCTAGCACACCTAGTGCTTGAACACATGTTGCACACCCACCCTATTTTATTAAAACCCTAGGCTGAGGCAACAAACTTCTCACCCTAACCAACCACGCGCCTTCTTCGGTGAGATAACCACTCCTCCCACTCCGTTTTCTCATTCTCTTTGCTTTTTGATCTGCTATGGTTTATCATTTTGTTGTTGCTTGTTCATTTTTATTTCTCGATCTGTTATGTGATTTTGATTTGTTCTGATATCGGTTCATGAAGCCGTCGACGACGAATTCACTAAATTTCTTTGGCAAGGAGCTGTCGTTCATGGAGTTGTTGGAAAGTTTCAACAATGCTATGGCGGCGTAGCCCCAACTCACATTGTTGGAAGATAATTATTCAGTGAATTATCATACATGACGGTTGTGTCTAAAGATAAACAATGGCTATGTCTTACAAATTTGTTAGGTTAGGTCTAAAATAAAATGATGGTTAGGTTTCTTATAATAAAATGGTTGTGTCTAGGTGTAAACCAAAGTTATGTCTTACAAAGTTGATAAGTTAGGTCTATAATTGAATAATGGTTAAGTCTCTTATAACACAATCGCTGTGTCTTACTTCACAGAGAGTGTGCTACATTGCTCCAACACTCCAACTCAATTTAGGTCTATTATAATAAATGGTTGTGTCTTATAATAACAAGATGATTGTGTCTAGGTATAAACCAAAGTTATGTCTAACAAAGTTGAGAAGTTGCGTCTATAATTGAATAATGGTTAGGTCTCTTATAATACAGTCATTGTGTCTTACTTCACAGAGAGTGTGCTACGTTGTTCCAGTACTCTAACTCAAGTTACCACTGACGTTAACAATGAAGAGATTGTTTTAGCAACATTTGACGAGAATGCAGGGATGATGGTGTCAAACTTTGAAGAACCTGAAGGTATTTTAAAACATGAAGACACAACAACAATATAATGCAGAAAGACACAACCAACTAGCAAACACAAACCTAACCATGACGAAGTATGAGACACAAAATTTCAATTGTTAGACACAACCATACACTCCGCATAGGCATATACAACTATTTCATTGAGAAACCCACAAATTAGTGTACGTAATGTAAACAAATCTAACCAGTTTTCTCTCATCAGATCTAACCGTAGAGCGTTACAGACTTAACCATAAGTAGACATAACCACAAAAGACAAACACAACCAACTCACCAGCACCAGACACAATCGTAGTAGAGAACGAGACACAACCATTTATTTTACTTAAACACAATCTTTTTCATATTTTAGACACAACCATTTGTTTTACTCAGACACAAACTTTTTCATATTTAGACATAACCATTTATTTTACTCAGACACAATCGTTTATTTTACTTAGACACAACCATTTGTTTTACTCAGACACAACCATTTGTTTTACTCAAACACAACCTTTTTCATTTTTAGACACAACCGTTCATAAAATGAGACATAACTTTCTTAAACAATAAGACATAACCATTAGTTATCCGAACAAAAGAGAAAGAAAAAAAAAGGTTTTGATCAGAAGCAAAATTAGCAAAAGGAAAGACGAACAGTGTTTTTTGTTCGATGATTAACTTGGAAAAAGAAAAGAGTTTTTTGTTTGACAATTAACTTGGAAAAAGAAAATGAACTAGTAAGGGTTAGATCTTACTAGTAGTTATGGAGATGAAAAAGCATTGCGATGGAAGAGTTAAAAAATGTGGTTGCAAAAAAAAGAGGTGGAAGAAGCAGTGACTAAGAGGAAGACGAGAGGGTCGTGTTCGTGGAATGAAGATGGGAAGGTTATGTCGTGGGAGAAGAAAGGTTTTTGCGCTTCTCTACGAAATGTGAACAGTTGGCGTGCTGAGGGATTTAATGAGAGAGTATGTGACACGCACATGTTTTGAGAAAGTGGGGCACGTTCTCCCATTTTGTTGGGACCAAGGCGTCGTAGGTAGTTATTGCCACATGTGTGCATCGGGTGTGCAATAATCACGACTCTTATAAAGTTTACAATTGACCAATATTTTAGTTTTTCCATATTTTTAGTCCATTTTTTTTTGTAAAAAATCCTTGAAGAATTACTTTTAGAAAAATTAGTTTGAAATAATTAATTTGTGTTTTCTTTTAATATTTTAAAAGTAAGTTTGAGATAACTATTTCTATTTGGATGAAATAAAATAAAAGTACTTTTAAAAATAAAATTATCAAAAAGGGCATAACATAACTTTAAGGACATGACATAATATAGTGTGGGTGTGGGAGAGTATGTGCTTTATTAATGTTAAAAATATAACTTTCTTTTATCAATTTCAAAAGTTAAACTAAAAAATAACTTTTAATTTCAATTTAGCAAATTTAAATTTGAACTCTCATAAACTTAAGTCTTATAAACTAAAAAGAACAATTAAACAAGATGAGTATCGATCAAATTTATTTTATGTTCACCAAATTTAAATTTAAAGCACTAAAACTAATAATCAAATAAACATTATGTTGATAAATTTAGTTTTTTAAATGTGCGAGTTGCCAGATAGGAGTATAATGGTACGGATGTAGTCAACTCAGCTACTAATTAATAGTAGCGGTTTAATGGTGCAACAAATTACTGGACTGTATCTGTACGTACGTTATCGGATAATCCCCATCTCATCTGTCTTACTCATATATAAGCGGTAGGTGCTTATACGATATTTTTGGGGCGGATTATGATAAATGGAGTTTAAGGGGATGTGAATAAAAAAAATATATAAATAACAAAGATAATCTTTGCGATCGACCTAAATGATACTCTATTTCGTTCTTGTAAAAAAGATAAACATTTTTCACTTATATTATTTTATGATTCGCCGATAAATATAATAACTGTTACTATACTATTATAAAAGCAATTCATTTTATTTTTTATGTAGTCATGACTTTTTATTATTTTATATTACCTTTTGTGTACATGTTATTTTAGTTTAATGATACACATAAGATAGAAAATATTTTAAGAATTTTTTTTTCTTATTTATACATTAGATTCAGGTTAAATACATTAGGTTTGAGTAAAATAAAATAGTCAATACAAATAAAATAAAATAAAAATATATATAAGTCAATAATGTATTATTTAATGAAATAATTTTAACAAATTAAAAATATTTGTTAATAATTTAATATTTTACTTTATAATTAAATAATTTTTTTTAAACAAGTTAGCTCAAGCCTAATATAAATAAGTAATACAAAAAACTCTTAGGAATAGTATAAAAACATACGTAAATAATAGAGAAATTAAAAAAGTCATTACATAAAAGTTAAAATCAATTGATAATAATACAGTAAAATAACAAACTAGGCTAGGCATGGTTAGCAAATAAATCGTTGGGGCCCTTAAACACTGGGTTAGAGGTTTAATTCTTTGTAATTAGGGGTGGAAACATGTTAGGTCAAACTACACACTAAATAGACTAGACTTTGTGTCATAAATTTTTTGCTCAAGCCTACTATTACCTGTCAAAAGCATTTCTTTTTGGCTTGACCTGAATATTATAGATGTCTAATATGGCCTGGAGTTAGGGTTGTCAAACAGGTTAGCCCAACCCGTTTAGGCCTAGCCCCTTTAACTTGTAGGTTAAATAGGTCAGACCTAAATGAACTTTTACTATTTGCGAGTTATGTTTTATACTTTTGGTTCATCTATTTAATGTGGGTAAACGTATTAATCCATAGGTTATGCCTATCTAAATTAGTCAATTTGGCCCGCAAGTTAAATAGGTCGGGTCCAAACAAACTTTTACTATTCACGGGCCAAATTTAATATATTTGATCCATCCATTTAACTGGTTAAATGGGATGAGCTTGCGAGTCAAACTCATTTTAATAGCCCTAGCTGGACCCTAGTAAGCTTGAAGTGGTCTAAGCCTCTTCATTAAGTATGTTTAATGAAAAATAGAGTCTTAATCACATATTTGATAATAATTTATGAACATATTATATTGGTGATGAATAATGCACATTATTTTTCAAACAATTTCAATGGAAAAAAAAAACTGTAACTTAACTAACCACTAATGCATATTAATCATTAAAGTGCAAACTGCATTTTAGAGGAGCCATATCTTATAAAGACTTGAGTTCTTCCACCTTAATAGCTAATTTTACGACTCCCAATAACTTATATATGTCCCAAGAGTAGAGATATTTAAAAGAAAAAAGGTGAAAAAAAAATCTTGCACCAATTATTTCTTTGCTCCAACATATATATAAAAATCTTATGAATGTTAAGCCATTACGTAACTGCCACGGGTAGGTAGTTTTAAGCCATTAACCATCACACATATATTCACAATAACCAAAAACCCCACAAGTTATCTCCATTTGGACCACTTCTATCCATTATAACGGGAGGGACAATAATAGACTTTTTGAAATAACTTTTTATTTTTATTGTTGTTATGCACTGTCCACATACACGCTAGCTGTTTGCATAGTGATATTTTTATGATTATATGAAAAAAATAATTAAAAACAAACAAAAGAAGAAGAAAAGAAAGTGAGGACCGTAGTAGTGTTGTCATCTAGTGTTATGATTGAAGGCTATTTCCTTTTCAAGTTCTAAACTTTTTTAAGTCATTGCAATTGAAAAAAGTATAGACTTGTGCGCATGCGGATGTGCCCACCAAAGCCCCAACGATGAAGAATACGCCAAATGCCATAACATGTTTGATTTTGATGAAATTAAGTAATAAATTAACAATTAAGCATCTCATTCATATCTTATTTAGGAAATTTTAAGAAGAGAAATTGTAAGTGATCAAGGCAATTATGTGCGGTTTGGTTTGGCCGGCCACATTTTTTATGTTCATCAGGGCTCTTTAACCGTTTCAAGAAAAACTTTTCTTGTAACTTTCTTGATTTGTTCTATAAAAGAAATAATAAGAAACAAAGTGCTATTTGTATAAGAAAAATCTCATTAAAATAAAAAGGAAGAAAGCAAGCCTACACTAGCTACATGTATTTCACCATATCATGATGATATCTTACCAATGCACATATTTTGGATTGAACTAAACTCATGAATATCTAAATAAATTAACTTCTAGAAGTTTTCATTTCCAATACGATAAGTTATATGTAATTTCTGTTATAGATATACTGTCTCAATACATAATTAAGGCAAGTGGCAAGTTGATTATATTTTTTTCCCCAAAGAAATGGTCGTTGTTGTGGCGAGGTGGGCTGGGATTGGGGTGTATATGGAGCTCATCGAATCCTCGTCATTGTCTGCGTCGTGGTAAGGCGCAGGAGTGTTGGGAATGTGCTCGTTGTCATCATCGTCCTCCGAACTTTCAAACATAGAGAATTCCGACAGTTGTGACGATCCGCTTGTCTGTAGAGGTGACCACATGCAGGAGAAGCGGGAAGCCATCCTTTTCTTCATCTCCAGTTTTTCATTCTTCCAATGCGCTTGTTGTGTCTTTAACTCTTCTCAAAGGCAGGTCACCTCATGCTGTAACTGCATGTCCTTGGTGTGGAGTTCAACATTGAGGCCATGAACAACGTGACTAATGTCATCCTTAGTGGGCATGGCAATGAACCCAGAATTAATGCTAGCAGTCGATCGTCCTTTGCATCTCTCTGTCCTAGTCGTCTTGAGGAGAATTGCTCCTCGGTCATATGTTCAGTTTTTGTTCATACCACTGATGACCTCCAACCATAGCGCCTCCACATCAACATCCGGGACATCAACTCCACCTTCATCGTCGTCAAGACTCTGAGTTTGCTGCGGTCTTGCCTCTTCTAGCTTTTGTTCGAATGTTGTCTATAAGAAAAATAACAAAAAAAAATCACATAGTTAGCACTTAGCAACACAATTAATTTATAATATACATGTAATGAAGCAAATAATTATTAATTAAATTAATACTTATTATCGTGTCCTCAGACTGTGGATCAACCCAGACAATCTTCTGATCCCTCTCATCCTTTTAATTTTAGGTGGGTAAGCCTAAAGATCTCCAACTTAGAGGGAGGTCTTCCCAACTCTCAAGTCTGCATTTCGTTAAACACATAATATATTAGTAAACTAAATTAATGTGAACAAATTAAACTAAATAATTAAATTAACAAATTAAAAATATTATCATCCCTTGTGGACTATAGGGTAGTAGACCCACCGGCGTGCATCGTCCCCCCTTTGCTGAATGTCTCAATGCCTTGGCCTTCTTAGGTTTGTCTTTAAATTTCCCTGTGGCCCAAATTTGGCACAACATATCAAGCATCTCCCGAGTCATCCAAGAGAGGAAGTTTTTGTTTAACCCGTCCTTGATCGCCCTGTACAATTGTTGTATCCATTTTCCTACTTTGTATTGAAATGCTGCATACATAGTGTCATCGTCCTCATCAAAGAGGAAGTGCTCCTATACATAAAATTAATTAAACAGAATTACTTAAAATAATTAAACGCAATCAAAATTATA